>DWPA01000009.1:0-50125 GCA_018251375.1 Calpodes ethlius
AGGTAACATAAGAATTCAAATCTGCAGCATGTCAGGAATAAAATGTCTATTGAATCTGACATTATCATATATATTTTTTTATTCTATCATTATTTAACAATAGTTTTAATTTAATCTTATGATGATGTTATACGACACCGATTTGATTGTGACAAAAATCATATTTATTAAGATAGTGATGAATCAGAACCCTAATATTAATTTGACGGAATAAACTTTTACCTTTACTCAAAGAGTTTATCGTAAGAAAATAAGGTAGGAAATTAAGTGATGGAAAACGGAGTACAAAATGTATGACGCATTTTATTGTAGATAGCTTTTTTATGATAAATGATATCAGTCTTTACTGCTAACAACAACCTTTCTCGGTTCAACCAACTTTTAAATTATCTGCCACGTACTCATATCTACGATCGTCAGCTTTTAATCACCAGATAATCTACAGTTACATTTTACTAAAGGAGTGTTAATACGTTCATACATTAATTTATTATAACTTGTTGTCTTACCTTGAGAGCTGACACGTCCATCAAGATGCAGATGCAGCAGTTTTTGATGCAACATTGTAAACTGATAATTTGTACCTGTATATATGGTTCTGAGTATATAAGTGTGAAATGTAATAATATTGTATTTAAATAATTAAAATAAAATTTAGCTGCGGCATGAGCATGCACTACATGCTCATATTGATTGTAAGATCTTGTTTTGTAAAGGTTTGTAAAGGAATGAATCTGTTGTACTCCAATTTTTTTATTAATAATTTACATTTCCAATACTTAACTTCGACTATCAAGTGGTTGAAATAGGGATTAAATAAATATAATATTTTTAAGCCGTATAGCTCAGGATCATTGGCTTCAGTAAAAGAAAATCGTAAGAAAATTTGCATACTTGCAATGACAGCTTTCCTGTTATAATGTAGTTATAGTTGTGTGAAATCAACCAACTTGCAATTCACCGTTCCAGTGAGGTTTGCCTGAGAGGATAATATATAAATTGACTGACCAAATTCTTCTACTCCATCGTAGCTTCATGTTCATTGTAAAATTTTGAAATGATGTCTACTAGAATTAAAAATACATGCCTTTAAATTTAATTTTAATTTGTGAATAAATATGTTGGCATTTTAAAACATTTCATACTAAATATGAGTACCTAATCGAAAGAATCTTTTCATTCTTAAGACTACTTAGCTGATCGTCATATTAAACATACTTTATTATAATTTAACTAATTTAAGTGTAAATATTTGCAATTAGCTTATAGTTTAAAGTACAAGAAGTAATTAACAGCTCTATTTGAGCGAATGAAGTAAGTGAGTAATATATCTATAAATTCTTGTAACTAATAAGTGGATAGTAGGCCATAATCGACGTTGCATATTTGCATAATTGTATGCACTAAGTGTTCATATCTACATAAAATTGCGTCTTTTTCACAAGTCCTCCATATTTAAATACAGTTAAAAATGACTTTAATCAAACTCGGTTTTACTTCTTGAACTATTTAGGTATACTATTTAATACACCATCATGATACAGCATTAACATTTTTATTTGATAAAAAGACGTTCTCAGTACAAAATGTTAAGTAGCGACTTTGACACTCGTCGAAATTAAATTCTCCATATAAGGTATTATAAAACACTATATAATGAGTTGATTGAAGCATTATGGCTTCAATGATTAATGCATGAATGAAGGGGAGTAATTAATGTAGTAAATTATCTTAATTTGATTACATGCGACTGCTTTCTCAATACCCACGCCGAACTCTCGGATAAAGGTTACAGGGTGCAATCATTGTTATACATATCATAATGTTATTCAAGTGTTGGGTAGGTGTTTTAATTTAAATACGTATCTACACCGTTATTGGCACAAAGATAAACCCGACGCTGAATGAATATTTATAATGAACAGAATTGAGATGTAAATAAATGTATAGATCCATTAACGAGCATTCGCTCTATATTATAGCCAACTTTATAACATGCAAACGTAATTCCCTTCGTATTTTGATTAGACTAAGTAAGCGTCTGTTAATTATCTATGCGAATAAGACTCTAAATAAGTTTTCTATGTACAGTAATATTTGTTGGATAGAAAGAAAACATAGGTATTTTTGTCGTTATCATAGTTTTCATTCCATTTATCGGTTGTCTTTAACAGACTGAAACATTTATTTCAAGGAAATTTACCGCAGTATTATTTATTTAAGCCCAACTTACGTCTTACAATTGAAATTTTGAAACGTAAATACGGGTACAGGAATATGTTCCGTGTAGGTCCTGTACATAACGCTTATTAAGCTGCGAGCGCACTGAGCACTAATGTCGCAGCGACAAAATGTTTTTGTGCCGGTCGCCAATCTGGTGGCGCACACAGTGCGACAGACATAGATGTACATGGTGTATTGTAAGTTGTTTTAACTGGAATAAAATCTTCATCATCGTTACTTTCAGTTTGGAAACGATGGCAGATAGTTTTTATTCGTAAGACTTCGTTACAACAAACATTCAATTTAATTATTAGTTTTTTTATAATACATTCTGTTATATCACAGATTAAAAAAAAAAAACATTCCTATGTTCATATAGTGTTTTTGTCGTAATCTTTCGCACACCGTATGACGATACAGATGACTGACGCAGAAGTATACGATATGCCATAAACTTTACTATGAGATAAATTCTGTCTACGACAAAATGTTTCGCCGTGCGCGCAAAGCTTTACTCTAAAATCTACCATCAATAAGAGCGAATAAAAACGTTAAGAGAACATCAGTAATCACATAAGAATTGAGAAAGTATTTGTTTTACCCAATATTAATTTATTAGTATCTGTATATACATACAAGAGTTATAAACAGAATTTATGGTGTTAAAGTTATCGGATATTATTTTAATAGCGGTCCCTATAGCCGTTTGTCATATCCTTCGTATGAATGTTATCATAGTATTGACGATTGACACTATTAATATACCTATCATTAATATATTCCGGCATATAAACTGCAGCTTTATATGCCGGAATATAAATGGGTTGCAATTTATACCCATAACCACCATCAATCAATTAAATTCAACTTTGGAACGCAAAAACTGTTTTGCTGTTTTGAAACTAAGCAAAGAAGTTTTCGTAAATCAAAACCATAGCATAAAATTTCGAGAAATCATTTCTCAGAAGTACTATGATATTTAATAAATCTCGCCCTGAGTATAATAGAAAATACAAAATTTAATTTGATTCAGTTGAGATTACTTTGTCGACCTCTGTATGCTAAATCTAATTAGATTCTTGCTAGTCGTAAGCATGTTGATCTGGCAACAATTATGTCTCACTATCAGATTGCTAAGCTATTTCAAGATTTATTGAGCAGGGGAATAATAATTGACTTAACCGTGATGTCAAGCGCATTGTAACATAGTAGCAAGGGGCGTGAATGTATTAAACCTGTTGAAATACATATTTTTGCGAAGTAGCCCTGAATGCAATTGAGAAACAACTTTGTAATAACTATTGAAAGCGTCTATTAAAATATACTTAATTATCTTTTGTTCGTTACATATTTTTGGTAAATAATACATTGAAAATATTTCAGAATACTTTGTCAAAATTTAATTTAGTAGTGATGTTATGATAACTGAAACGATCATAAATCTAAAAATACGTTCTCGTTCTTTCGTGCGTAAATTTGCTTTGGAGTATTATTTCATTCCATTTAATTTATTTATTTGATTTGGATCATGATTAAAGGCGGCAGTAGGAATATAAGAATCGATAGCTTAGTTGTTCAAATGTTAATCTCTCGAACGCGGGGACCGAAGTTCGACTACGGCATGGACCTCTAATTTTTAAAATGTGATGTGATGAATTACGAGTTAATTACTACTTGCTTCCTAATGGAAAACAATGAGATGAAACTCGTACACTTGAGAGTTCTAAGTAGTGTTTTTAAAGGTGTGTAAAGTCTGCCAATCCATAATTTGTCAGTTTGACTATATGGTTTTCTTCCCCTCATTTTGAGATATAAGACCTGAGCCCAACAGTGGGGCTGCATTCAAAATGGTGTAACATTGAATAAAAAAAAATGTATGAACATTTAATATGGAGAATGTAAACGCTCAAAAATAAACTAATGAGATAGATATATATTCTATGATAAAATTCTAATAAGAATAAATTTATTTAATATTTGTAATGTTTTGGCGCGACAAACAGGTATATTGTATGATTATATATCAACATCTTATTATGTAAATACAACCTATAGATTTGATCATTGATCAAATGTTTTATTAATTTACTCTAAGAATGCATTAATTAGTATTATTAATTAATGTTAAATAATAATATTAATTTTGTCGATATTTTTTTATTTTTGATAGTGACTACAGTTCAGTCGAATGGTTACTTTAAACTAGTTTAACAAGTTAGTCAAATCATAATAATTAAGGTAATTTGAGTGATGCTAATCACCCAATTATAAATAATGAGTTTGTTAAAGAAGTTATGACCCTAAAACTTATTTTTTAGCTGATTAAATAATTAGAATGTCACGGCAATTTTTGCATCCTTATGCGATAATAGTTTAGCGCGCGAAATAACGCAGTTTTCGGAACATAAATTAACGGGTAATAAAATTTGTATAGAACTCAATTAGTGTGACTAATCATTTTTTTTAATGCATTAATTAAGGCGCATCCACGCGTTGCCGTTAACACTAATGTTAACGCAGATGGGGCAAGAACATAATGAAAGCTCCGTTAGCAGAGCTGTTTGAAGTAAGTTTATACAGGATTTGGATTATGCTGCAGATAGTAACAGGTTTGACTATCTAATCTTATCACGGTCTGCAGTCCGGCTCGAGATATAAATAAACGTCAACGAGGAATAAATACTTCACTTATAGAACCCAGTTGCTGCGAATGAGATGTGAACAGTTGGACACACATACCGACCATCGTATCACTCGAGCCAGTTGGATTGCTGTCCGGTTCTTGTAGATAGTGGTCGTCTAGTAAGATTTTAACGGATGTCTACTCACTATCGCCGCGGAAGGTGGTTGTCGTCCGCAGTGGACAAGTTGACGTCGGCGAGGCATTTATATGTATGTGGCATGTTTTGTGCCCAAGGGCGAGCTTGAGCATCGACGTCGGTTAACGGTGTAGTGCGCGGGCAGCGAGGTTGATTTATGGTGGACATCCACTGAACCTATCCGATTTGCATTTAGATAGCGTCGCTGCGGCGGAGGGCGCTGCCGAAGCGTCCGCGCCACGCCGCATCACTCTATCATACGTAAATTGGCTATAAAATTATTCGCAAGCAAAAAATCTAAATAGCCCTCCGTTCCCAGTATGATTAAATTGTCTAATAAGAATTTTTATCTACGTACCATCAACTATTTTCCAATAACCTAATAATATTTGCAACAAAATAGTCTTTAACTGGTACACTATAGATCAATCTGGACGGAAACAAATAGTCAGTTCGGTGAACTTTTAAATCAGTCATGGCCTTTTTAATGTCTCGAGATGATTATGTTTGAAATAAATCTTTAATTTTATAATTCTGGTTAAACCTGTCGCTAGTTACATTTGTACATTCAGAGATGTATTATGACGATGATTTTTCATTGAATTTAACGACAAAAAAATGGCAGTGTGATGATGATGAGAATGAGGATTAAAATAAAACAATATTAAAAATCAAGTTAAGAATCAAAACTTCGAATTAACGTTATGGCGAAAATGTAATATTTTAGGTTAGGTACTTTACAGACACAAATATGACTCTACCCACTTAGATACCACACAACATATGTATACATCGTATTAATTAAGATGAAATCGAAGTAATATTAATATTATTAAAAGAGCAGAAATGATGTTTGTAATAAATCTAGTCGAAAACCAATTTATGAAAGTAATTCGTGTAGGGCGGTTACGCAGCGGCGACGGAAGGCTGATGACGGTGGCAGCGCTCGGCTATTCAGGCTGCTCGTAAATTATCAACCTCCGCAATTAGCGGGCGCCGATTTGGCGCATTATGTTTCCTACGGACAGCGCGTCCGAGACGTTCTAAATAAAGTTTTAATACAGTAATGAAATCGCAATATTCATTTGCAGATCTTGTTGCAGGCACATTGTTAACAACTAAGGGACAATTATGGCTTTTGTTTTTCATTAGAGTACTTAACAACGAATTATATATAAACTATTATTATTTATTTTTATTAAATTGTATAAAAATATTTGGACAATATGCATATACTTTTTTATTTGTATTATAGATTTAATAGTTAGCAATTTATATTCTGTGCCAAAATTTTTGTATCGATCAATTGGTGCCTACAGGTATAAAAGAAAGACCTTGAGACGATATCCGTTAAATAGCTTATTTAGTATTATCTAGGTCACTCAGAACTATACTTTGTTTACATATTATTCTATTATTTAAGCATTCAAAACCCCCCAGGGGTCATTGAATTCTGTCTTCGATGTTTAATACAATCATGCTACTAAAAAGAATAAGTAATTGTGATATTCATTTACAATTCAATTATCTATTAAGAAGTTGTGTCTAGTCTATCTTTGCAATTAAGTGGTAAATTTAAGATGCAAACGTAAGGCGAACTAACAACAACATAAAAATAAAAAAATCGTCAATTCTTTCACTAAGCGACAAAATGGTATGCAGAAGACAAACAGATGATCTTAGCTGACTTTCATGAATAAGAATATTTCTATAATATTTATTGCTCTAACTGTGAAGCCTATGAGTTTTATTTTTCATTATTACAGTTATACGAACACAATTTTGAAACGAAGAATTGAGAAATTTGATTTAGCGACCGATACATATATTATCACTTTTAATATACGCCGCATACATTAATAAGTTTCATAATATTATGTCTGAGAAAATTTAGATATATTGTTTAATATAAACGACTGAATGTTAAATAAAACTAAACATGTTTTATAAAATATTACTAGCATTAAGTTACTAATTTGCAAGTCGAATGTTTACATGCAAATTTAATTCCAAGATAGGTAAATTTATGAGCTATATGCAGCCTATAACAGATGGTACCGATGTGTATTGGTTAATAACCTACTAAATGGAAGTCGTAGGCCCGTCAAGCTTTTATACTCAGAGGTTGCAAATTTTCCTACCTAGTCTGTTTAATCTCGGCTTCACATAGATGTTATCCAATGCTACATCGAGGCATAAAAGGAAGAAGCATACGCCCCTAATTGCGAGATATCCGTCAGTATCTCCTACAATATGTAAATAGGCGTCGGAGGTAATTAAATCTTATCTCGCGTCATGCCATCGTTGCCCCGCCATCCTAGCATCGAAGCTGATTGCTTCGTAAAATGATTGACACGCTATTTTAATAGCAGACCGATAATGAAAACATCCCCACACGATTAATTCATACTGTATTTATTGTTGACAATTACTATTTGCGCGAGATAATTGATCGTGTTCTCACAATCGTCAACCCGCTGATGAGTGGTTCGCAATTTTTGCACCATTAAAAAATCGCGTAGGTAGTAACTTGCAAGGCGCCGCTGGCCGGTCACATGCATTACTTATTTACAAATAAAATTCTTTACATTCGTTTTCTTCGTACAGTAGAATACGATAACATATCTTAATGCGATTAAATATTTATAATTGATAAATGGCCATTTCTGAACTCTTCTCATAATTATTTCGCACAATTTTTAAAGCTGTTGTTAGAACGGTTTAGTGGCAAATGGCGTTATTTGTGTAACGGTACGCACATTCCAAAGGAAAGATTTTGATTGCGTTTTGCTTAGACAAGAAAGTGGTAAACATTTTAGTGTCGTTCACCGAATACTCGTAAATCTTTTGTTGGCTAAATTACTGCGCCGCGTCAACGAGTTAGGCAGTTTATCTCGATGTGCTCAGCTAAACAATGCAGTATCACAGCTGAGTGCACTAAATCAACTTTATACATTTCCGTGGGTTGTGTCGCAGATCTTTTGGGCCTACCTAATAGCTTCGCGTTTTAATTATAGCCGGAGCATAACATAATCGGTCATAAATCACGTTATATAGATACCTGCCAGCCGCAACCTGTTTCAATTCGCACGGCACAATGCTTGCCGCGACCCGCTCTGCATTGTGCGCTGGCGCAGGCGACATACCTTTTAATTTATATCGTCATGCTCATTTACAGACGACATCCGAATCTACCAAAAATAGCAACGTATCAACATTTTTACTGTCCAAATACTAAAGAATTGCAAATTCATTTTATGTGGCAGTTATGAATTCTTTTTTATTTATTATAAAATTTATAGGTAATCTTTTCATTGTCGTGTAGCATAGCATACAATCGGAATTTACATGTATATGGCAGCATCTGCGCCAAGACGTTAAATAAAATAAGAAAAGTAAAACTACTATAAAAACTTCATTTTTAAGTTGGAATAACTTTTTTTTGAGTTGCACGACCGTTTTATTTATTAAGCGTAGGTACCTTCTAAAACTCTTTAAATAAATGATGTTACCTAAAAAAATATTCTCCTAATTCTCGAAATCGATCTTCGGAACATTAATATAATTATCCTTATTACACATTTGGTTGAGATTCTCAGATTATCTTTTGTTTGTCATAACGGGTTTTTTCAGATAAATTTGAAATCGGATTTCTTTCTATTATAATATGTTTTACATTTCCAATTTTGCGTCCATAGCATTTTGCGATTGTATACGGGATTGTGAAAAAACATACAACTCCATCGATATATAGGCGGTTCAGAAGTCTCTTCATCGGTGCCGGATCGTCTATTGATATAATGAAGTGTTGATATTTTTAAACAAACCAACTACCAGGTGGACTGACTAACTGAATAAGACGGCAGATATCCGCTGAAATCAGAGGGCTTAGACTGTCGCAGTGACTTATCTTAGTGGAAATCTATGTTCAGGAGCTTAAAGAAAGTTTGCATGAATTAAATTAAGAAATAAGAAAATCTAGTAGATGCAATATGTGGAATTTATAAACTTATTTTTTTTGTGAAAATTGTAATAAAAAATATATAGGTAAATATTTTTACGTACCTTACACTAATCTCCAAATTCATATACATATATGTGTAATATATATATGTGATTATTTAAACAACAAAGTGCAGTCGTGCAAGATTACACATTAAGCTCATTTTTATAATAAAAAGATAACATTTATTTAAATAATTAATCGATGTAATGTACAAGCATCGATTCTAATATTTCCTTTGTAATACGACAAGCTATTAAGTCACGCCCTTTCAAAAGCATGGACCACACACGAGCTTTCGAATTGGAAAAGTCAGACAAAACGGAAATGATGAATTTATAAAAGTTTTAGTAGACATACAGTTAGCGCCGCAGGCGTCCCTTCTTTCTAAGCTCGTAACTCTTTTAATAAGACACTTTACGCTATTCTATCTGTGGTTCAATAACATCGGTAATATAACTAATTTATTTTGATTTGTTAAGAATGGGAATAATTTGGAAGCGTTGAACTATCTACATGAATTGGTAGGTTGAGAATATGAATTTTCAAAGTGAAATCAATATGAGGTTATGTATTTAGCAGTTACTCAATATGTTATGTTATGAATTATTTGTAGATATACGTACGTGTTAGATATTATCATTTTAAATTGATAATCGAGGACTTACTTTTTTACAGTTAGATCCGAAGTTTATTTAACGGCTTTTTATTGCAAAATATTTTGTCTTTCTTCTTTCGAGATTTCATTTATTATTCAGTAGTTTTGAATGAAAAAAAAATAAACACGATTAAAAAAGTATAGAACAGGTTAACCACCTCTACATTAAAAGGAGAAGACCAAAGAAAAAGAAAAAAATAGGATAATTTGAAGACTTGCAACCATTTGTTTTACTATATTTTTACGTAAGTTATAAATACTGTGCACGCGTTTGAAATAAAAGTTCCCATTTTTTTATAAAAGGCCAAGTTATTTTAAAAATAAATATTATTATATACCTATTCTTTATCTATTCCATCTTTGAAAAACAGTTATTTTTTTTTGGTTCCTAATTCTTTTCATGAGTTGGTTTAGAAATGTGTAGTAAATAGGTATAATTATATTGATTTATCAATAATATTCGAATAGATCGTGTTTGAAAACTACGTAGTCCTATTCAGAGCTATAAATGTGGGTCGCGGCGATATAACTCAGTTGGGAGACAAGCAGTCGACGTAACGATATCGAGCACAATGACACAAAGAAAAGCTTCTTGTATACTCGGACCACACGATTCAAGGAACACTCATTGATTTCATGACATGCCGGAGAGTTCTGTCAGTCAAATTTCAATGGTCAACGATTTTTTAGAAAAGAAGAAGAGGGATGTTAAGTGCTATTTAAGTTTAACTTTTATGCTCCTGTCAAATGTCACTTTCGTACTAAAAGCCAACTTTATTACAATTTGATAGCCACGATTTTGGAAAAAGAAATAATATATGTGAAAATGATGAACCGTTTTATTAGTTGGTAATATTAAGATATTTTTTATGGAAATAACCGACAAACCATCGATACACGGGCACTGTCTTTCGAGGAAATCGGTGATATAACAGGCACATTGCCGGCTAAAATTAATCAAGGGCCTTCATAATTATTTAACAAGGGCTATTTTCAATTCAAATTTAAGTGTGAAATAATTCACCGTCAGACAATTTTGAGATCACTTGAGGGCTACTAGTTACGCAGGCAGGAGACATGACTTATTTAGTGCCCATGTTGCGTTTCCATCTTTAATCTGCGTGGGCGCATATTTCCGAGAAAACATTTCTTGTTGAGCGTACATAATGCTGCTAAGAACACAGAAGTAATAATGTTAGCCATACTTATACGGCGAAGAACTCCGTAAATGAATCATCGCATATGCGTTCCTCGTCAAGGCACAAAAAGAGGTTTGTCGAAAATGCTTCTCGTTTGGTTCGTTCTGTGTTGGCTGCTCGGTGCTGGCGAGCTGTACTCATCCCTTATTTATTTATACTGGTATGAAGAATGTTTCTTTTTTGTAGAGCCATAACAGCGTGCGTCCCGCGCGGCCACAATCCGAGACTGCGAATTCTTTAATTGACGAAATGCAGCAGCGCTGCATTCCATTTCAGATCGTTAGGCTCAATGCGAGAATAGATTAATAATGGCACATTGTCACTATTGCTAAATATGGTTATTATCGTCTGCGTGACTTTAATCGCCTTCAAATATTTTTAAATCTTTTTTTGCGCTTTACATATGAGTTTATTTTAGTTACGATGAGATAAAGTACGTCGTCTTACCGTCATATTCTTTGTAGAATAAAAATAAGCGATAAAATCTTGTCTGATCGTTATCTCTTTTAATTGGTTATCCTTTTTATACTCATTTAAAACGTTGCATGAAAGAACGAATAACCTTTAATCTGGCTCTATCTTATAATATTATTATATAAAACGTAATTCGTACTTTTGAATTATCCGCATAAGAGCTGTAATAATAATATTTTTCACATCAATTAGAAGTAGGTGAATAAAATAATACCTTTTAAAGTTCATTTAGTTTACAACGAAAGTCTAGACTAATGAGTCATTAGAGGTATCTATACTAGTTTCTCTTATCACTGATGATAAAACATGCGTAGATTTAGCCGCTCCCTGTACTTTCCCCGCAAGCCACCGCACCTGTCGGGTGAGAGAGGTGAAGCTGCGTAGCCTGTTTCCACGCTAACGTGCACTTTGATATACCATAGCTTCGTGCAATGCGATTTAAACGTTACACCGATATGTACCGATGTAAGTACGTAGCTGTGAGAGTATGTCTACTGCACATGAGATTACTTTGGAGAAAGTCGGCCTTGAACAAATAATTAAACATAGTTTGGTTAATACAACCAGTTCAGTTTTAAATCCTTATAATCTACAGCACTGGCATTTTAATATCTGTTAATAATAATTAGCGGTGCTAGTGATCAGGACGAGATAGGTACCTAAAGAAGCTATTAATTTGTTTTGAGGCTGTTTTATTTTAATTAAAGCACATAATGAAGCAATGAAGTGGAGTGGCAACGACCGAGGAGGATAAGCACGCCAGGCGGGCGCACGCAACCCTACGAGACATGCGTGCCGCTCCGTTACGACACCTACACCAAATTTTTCCACATGCCCGAACAGCCGAGATAAGCGTCGAACGACGCCAACGTGTTATTTATTAACGAACCGAATGATCGATAGTTGGACGCGACACCGGACGTGGACGTGGACGAGCGCCTTTCGAAACTCGCCGCCGCCGACACTTTTCTGTACACTCGCGGCGACCTCAGATAAATCTCCATCCGAACAGTCACTCAGCTTCAATCGAACTCAAAATTCTTATTTTTCTCATTGCACGCTGTCTGGAGCATTTCGATTCCGCGAATCAATTTCAATTTTTAACCAGCCCGGATGTGCCACTCAAATTGATAATATTCATCAGATCGATACTGACATTGATGTATTTCATGTAATATAATATAATCTATCTAACTGTGACCTAAAGGTAATAGGTATGTGTATTCTTTACGACACATCTGATGCAATAGACAAGTCGTGAAACGTATCGAGCAAAGTTAGTATGGCAAACGGTGGTAGATGAATGGCCGAATCGAATGCTTTATTTGTGTTGCAGAGACTCCTTCAACCCTTTGCTCGAAGCCATCCGTTCCGCTCTAGCATACGTCACGTCTTCGTGACAGCTGTGCGCGATACTTTCTAATCGCTCTATTCAATAGCGAATGCCAAACAAACAGACGCAGTGTAGGTATCTTGCGAAACGTGAATGCCATGAACAATTGACAATAAAGAAAGAGTAATCAATTAATCCTTATGTAAAAGATTGATAAAACGATACTTAAGTCTTTCGTACATTTAAAAGGTCGAAAATGTGCTGCAATGCGATATTTTATTGTTCAAAATTGCATATCAGTATAGCTAAGCTTGTATGTTTACATATCGAAGCGAACGTGATAGCAAACAGTCGGAAATTCGAGGTTCAGCTGCGCAGGGCAGGTTAGACCAGTCCCGATGGCCTCGCAAGGACCCCAGCAAACCTGTTAGATTCGTTGCACGATTTTTACGTGCGCACCTACCGGAATCTCATTCACGTGGTGCACCCGCGCCGCCCGCGCCTCTGCGCTACCGCCTGCCAGTTAACTCGTCAAATGACTCACGCTTCGGCTGGTTAAATGCCAGAAGCTGGCTTTTCCAGTTTTCTAATCCAATTCGCATATTCTATTCTCGTTTGACACTAACAAGACATTCCCAAACAACGTAATTTCTTGATTGAGTAGATTGATGATTGCTCTTATCTAGTGATTATTAACAACAGCCTGATTTTAGTGTATGGCTAGTCTTCCGAGTTTTGCATTATTTATAATTAATTCGGGATTCCTGGCCGATATTATTTTATAAGGTGAAATACGTAACATCTGCACGATATGGTTATCTCAACTGTATATCTAAAATTACAAATAGGTGTATTAATAGTTGCGGTAAATAAAAAGCTTATTGCAGCGGTTATCACCAGAGGTTATGAACTTGCATCTTTAACAACAACAATAAGTAATGACCTTTCTTGATATCAACAAACACCAGGAACAGGAATCAGGTAGAACTACGATCCGGTCAAACTCGTCCGACGCGTGCTTCCAACATTTTTTATTTATTTGTCTGCATCGTCGGATACCGCTGGGCGTGACGTCAGGCGACCTAAACTGGTTGGCGAGGGAACAGGGATTTGCCTCGTATCCTTCCGGTTCTGCAAGTGGTTTGGACCTGTTCTACATTCAGGTTGCGCGGCACCAAGCGACCCTGTCGGTGACGTATGGGCATCCGTCCAATGATCTCTCGACACGGCCAATCGTCTACGTTAGACATAGATCCTTGCCAAAACGGTTATCTCCAGGTGTTATTCGCCTTGGATAATGCTCATTCGTCTGAACTGGCCACTCGTTTCGCTGACTCATGACGTGTTGTGTACAACAATTAACGTACGTATTATACCGTCACGTTACACGCTGATGGTACCATCAAAGGTCAGTATTCGTACTAAAATGGTCACGCCTAATAACTGGTTCGTAAGTTGTAGTCGATCCAGTCATAAAACAACCAGCTTGGAATACCAGTATCTTACGCTATGTTTACTCCATTGATTCGCCGGAGTCAATGAAATTTGATTAAATGTTAAGAAGCAGAAGATGTTATTGCATCATATGTTTTGTGCATTTCACGCAATATGAAATTATTTTAATCGTACATACCTTTCAATAATAATACTAACTCATTATGTTGTTAAAACTATGCCAAGGTTGTGTTCATAAAAATATTTTGATAGCAAGATTTCGGCACGTAGATAGACAGAGCTTTGTATAGATCACAATTCATGATAAAACAACTATTTGTGTTGTCTCAGTTTGTTAACTTTTATTGCATTTTATTATTTAATGAAGGCGTAATATCATAATAGGATTGATATTGTATGTAATATTTCGTTATATAAATTATGTTATTGTAAGAAGGAAAAAACAAGAGCATAAATTAATTGATTTTTCGTTGTTAACAGGAGACGTAAGGAGGTGATGGAAGTGAGTGGTGAATCCTGGCGTGCATACTACTCCAGCGGGGCGGAGCACCCCCTGAGTGCAGCCACGTCCGCTGTGCTGGGTGTGGCGGATGACCAGCAACCTCAGTCACTCGTCACGGATTATTACAAGCTGCCGCCGTTAGCACAAGATACTCATCTCAGTCTACACAAGGAAGTCTGGCAGTAAGTTCAATGTTGATTGTCAAAAATTCTGCATTTTGTTTAGTTCCGTGTGTTGCTCATAAATTTTTATATTTATGTTGGTATTTTCATAGATTTTATGATACATAAAGTTTTTTCTATTCGTATTATATTTAAAGTATTTATATACATATATATACATATACCTACATATTTATAAAAAGTTAACAACATTTTATTATTTTCCTTATGATTAATATGAATCATAAATCCTGTTTTATGGCAAACAATTTTTGGTTGCTGAAGGTTGTTTTTCTATTTATTAATTAATTATGGTAGATTTCTAATGACCGTGAATTATACAATATATCGTAGTCAGTGACGTATAATAATTTATTACTTTAATATATATTAGTATTGCAATTTATTATTACTATACACAAAATTATATTTAATCTATTGCATGATAAAATAGAACAATATTTTACAACAAATTATTGACAAATAAAGATAACGGTCAGTGTTCTCTCACAGCAATCCGGAAAATCGCCCAAATTCTCACGGCCGTACATCATATCGATCGTTCGTGTATCGAAGCGATTCTCATTATAATTTCCGATCTCTTAGACACAGTGAATACGGAATGATTTTGCGTAAAATTTATATGTAAACTATGATAATATGCAATCTTTTGTATGGTATAGATAGTCGTGTTTTTATGCACGTTCGGTACCAGGCAGGGTCTTACTTGTCGCGACTCTCACGGGCGAATACACTGAGACAGAGGCCGCGTGGCTTCCGGCCCCAAGGAAAGGTGTAAGAATAACAAATAATAAAAATGTTAATGTTCCACTCAATAAATCATAAGCGCTCATTTGAATACCTATAGCGGGATTATCGAAATAAGAGTTCGCAACTGCGAAGGATCTCTTATCCCCCTCGGTCTTCCAACGTATATCATTTGAATATTACCATATCCTTTAACCGTTTGAACGCTATTTTTTACCAACCTTGTGATTAAATACAGGTATTTTACAAAATCAATACTTCATGCTTAAAGCTTTAAATTATATACGTACAAAAGCATATTTATACTCAAATAAATAAACGTGAAAAAAAAATGTACATATATTTATAAAAAATGTAACATTTAGCTTGAAAAGTATAAATCTTCTAAAATATTGTGTTTCTTAAATGTAATTGTATGGTATAAAACGTTTAAAACATACCATCTTATGATAGAATTAAATAATTGAATAAAAAATTAAATTTGGTAAGTATGTTTGTGCATTCAACGGCGTTCCCATAGAAATGCGACCCCGATCAAATTATGCTCGCTTTTTGAAAGAGGTTGTTAACAGCATCCTTTGAATGGCGACACAAAAATGATCAAATGTGTCTTATTCTTTACGTCGAAAGGAGTGCATTAATTTACTTCAATGTTGTACTTGTAAGTAAGTCTTCGATATAACAATAATTCTAAAAATGTACATTTTTTGTTACGTGTTACTTCAGAATTACCTTGATTCGCACTTGCTCTTTTTGTAATACAAATATTTAAGTTTTTGTTTCTTTTCTACTTTCTAAACATTACCAATATCAGTGTCGATCATAACGCAATCGATCAAATGGGGTTTGCATCTACTTATAATACAGAAAGGCAATGATGTATAATGTGAAAGATTTTTATTATTGTCTTAAATATAAACTTATACTTTCCAATTGTATAATCGGTACCTATACTTGAATCTAAGCTAATACCTATTAGTAGTAAGTGTTGATTAAGAAGACTGCTTTAAGTAGTTTTAAACTGTATGTGGGCTGCCTCACACTAAGACTAGGCTTAGCGTGAGGTATGCCACACACATCTTCTGTCGTCTTTGTGCGCTTAGAAGACTGTGGTTGACGGCAAACCGTTTATTTCGGCGTGTCATCCTCGTCACAGTTTACGGGAGTGCATAAATACAAATAATGACAATAGACGGATGTGGCTGGAAGCGGCTCACATTGACAAGGACGCCCAGGAACGAACGAACTTGTCTCGGCTCATTGTCGGCACGCGTCCCACGCGCCCGGTTCGACGCGCGCTGCTATTTCTCATTCATACATTCAAAATTATAACGAATGCTCCAACTCGCCCGCACCCATCCGCGTTCGCTGTGTCGCCGCATGCGTTTGTATGCTAATCCGTTATATAGTTCAGTGCCAGACCATCGTCAATTTCGGAGCGCTGCATTTGTTGTTTAAATAGCTCGTAGGTAATATTTGAATTGAATACTCTATAGATGTAGAAATTAACTAGTTCAATCTGTTTATTATATTCCTTCTAGGTTCGTAGGCGGTAGTGTTTCGTAAACGCATTGCGTAGTGCGCAAGCGCAGCTCGACCGGTAGCAGGACCTCAGATAATTTTAGAACTATTAAGAGAAAACGTCGGCCGTAACCATTAATAGTTGTCTGTGGTTCTCGAATGCTCACGCTAGATTAGCATAGAAACACGCGATGGGATGGCTCCGGGAGGGCTTGACCCTGTCACTGTAAGCTCTTGCAGCTAACGGGAAATCAATTTCTCCGCGTAAAGACGCGTAATGTATTGTTTAGAGGAAAGATTGTAAAATAAAATGTTCAATTTATAGTGAGGTGAGGGACTGTTTTTAATTTTATACGTATCGCTTCACATTTATACAAATTGTATGTTTGTAATTAACATTAATTCTTGTAACATTAGCAATTGGTATTGGATAATTTGACATTGCCTTTTAAAATATAAATTCATTCAAGTAATTATACAACTGGCAATTGAAAAACTCTGAGGTAGGTATGTTTAAATATAAAACGTATGGTAGGTATATGTTTAAAGAATGAAGAATGAACATACAATTTAGCAAGTATCCGAGTTGCGAAGTCGCGGTCGCTTCACAAAAACTCGGGAGCTGGAACCGTGTGACCCATTAAAGTCTGAAACCGGTTTCTTCTTGAAGACACGGCTGTATTGTTAATGTCATAGCAGTTAATGCCATTCAATTCCCCTGGAAACACCCGACCCTCTTATAAAGATAATGCTTAAAAGTGTAGAAACATCGTTACGTCCCCCACTGGTCGGTGGTCATCGCGTAGCAAAATGTGAAATGAAGGCTTCTTGACCATCCTTTAATATACCCTATTCAAACGGCGGGTTGGGAAATCCAATTCTGTCGTTACAGTTACTTACGCGAATTATTTGCCGCAGCTGCTGTCTGTTAGTTTTATTATTCGTCGTTATCGGCTATGTTGTAAATAAGTAAATAATTATAACTAGCGCTTATTAATTCAAACTGTATTCGTTTTTACAAGACAGTGTCCAGGTTTAATGGGAGCTATACGGCGAAATCAGATTCTATTAAATACTTTGATAATACATTAGTTCCGTGAGAAAAGTAGCAATAAACCTACATTTGGTCGAATGATGTATTCAAATAGAATGGAATTACGTTACTCGCATCCGCTGCAAGCGCCTTCTTCTTCTCGCTTTATCGCCCAATAGATTTTAATCTATTCGTCAACGATATGTTAAACTGTCCTCGCGTTTTAGTTTAATCGAGATTGCTTAAGTTAAGTGTAAACGATATTTCCATAATTGGGTTCCGCTCAAAAAAAGTATCGAAGTTCAATGTAATAACTATAAGTATTATTAATAAACACAAAACATATTGCGATCTACGTGGACAACAAACAACACAATTTGTAGTTATTTGTATCTAAATAGATTAGTATTGTCAGTGGCTTCGGAAAATAAATTATCTGTATTATTACTATCGTAACATTGTTTAATTAAAATGATATCATGTTTATGTAAATTAACTTTATGTCGTGGGAGTTTGGGAGCGGTTGTGATATATTTTTATTATTATTTGAAACGCAATTGAAAATAAAAACGATTCGTTACATTATCACAATCGATTATATTATTCATAAGATAAGATATGTGATAAGTGTTCGGTAGTGTCGCGCCGCGCACACTCGGGGGTTCCCTACCCCTAAACATTGCATTGTCGATGTCTCGTCATGTGTGAAAGGGTGTTAAGTAAACATTGCAAATAATTATAAAGGCGAATTCATCTCGACGGTACGCATTCGATTTCTGCATTCATAGAAAAACTTGCATTAGCATGTAAAATACAGTACACAGTTGCCAAGGAAGGTGTTCATTCTTTGCCTTTTATTACAAACAGTGTTATGCTAATTTAGTGCAACACGATACCGATATCAGATTATTATCTTCGTTTGGGAAAGTTCCCGGACTCATGACATACAGCTACTTATAAAATGCATAATCTTCTCAAATATATATTATGTATTTAATATAATTCTATATATATCATCTCGTTACAATAACTAAAATTATTTTACTGAATATCAAGTAAGTACGTACTTACTAATTGTACCATTCTATTACGTACTCTAAAGCTTTTATTAAAAAAAAAATCTTAATTATAATGAGCTCATAGAATAACGTTCCACGTCGAGATAAGAATTAATATCGACATAAATGTCAAAACAAAGTTCTGAAATGAATGTCTATGACTTTCAACTTATATTATGCATAAACGCAGGATAATATGTAGGTATATTATGTCACATAAATACTACTGATACTCTAAATAAAAATAATTAAGTCCGAGTAGTAGGTACTCCTGCTTTTTAAGTTTGTGTCACAAAATTCATCGGCTTGGCTTATATCCGAGATGGAATAAAAATAAATAACATTGAATTGAACCATTGAAAATTTCTGTGAATACGCTAAATGGAAATCAAATTCCATCGATTCGTACATTAGAAGTCATTGTCTAGGTCTGAGACGTTGCTCAGCTGTCAGCACGACGGCGCCGCGCAGCGCTCCATCCCTCGAGGCGCAAGCATTGACGAGCAAACAATGCATTGTGCCTCGAATCCATGAATAACGATCTTACGCCACCGCCGTCGGCGCAACGAACCCAAACTTAATTCGCATGCTTTGAAAAAGTGGCTTGTCGCGTCGTAATGTCATAACATCTCCGTTCACCACTGCTCATAATTACAAATTAGTCACGCCCTCCGCGAGTTAGTCGCGCCGCGGAAAATTTGCCGATACCTCCTGAAATATTTTATTAAGTCGAACTTTATCTTATCGTACGCGCGATTTCACACTCGTCGTGTTCCTCTTACAAATCGTATGCATAAATCGTGAGGAATGAGCAAAGCGAGAATTGCAATCGGACACGGCCGACGAAGCCCCGAGCTCGCGGGAGGTCGCGCGTCCCGACCAATTCGGACGCATGAAATAGTGCCACGAGAGGTTCTTATCTAAAATAAACATCTGAACGCCAATGAAACATGTCTTCAATTATCATAAATCGGCGCGCACTGACATCGCCGGACGAAAGCCGCGCCCCGCACCTCTCGTAGAGGTGACTGTGCTTACTTACATACGAACAAATCTACATGATTTAATGTAACTGTCTCTACAGTATTTGTAATAATCTTAAATGAACAGCGAAATAATCAACAGTCGTTATCTCTCCTCGGACAATTATAAATAAGAATCGTAGGCACAAGAACTACGTACAACTAAAGACCATCCTCTGCACATAAAATACATAAAGGTCGATCATATTTATGGTTTTTAACTATGGCTGTTTGCCGTCATAAAATTAATTAATTATTCCAGTAGATATCTTCAATCTATTAATAATTTAAGAGGTTTTAGGAGGTAACTGATCACAAAATTATGATAACGAGTGTTCCTCAAGAAACTACATAAATTTGCATGTTTCCAACATTTTTTTTTTATTTTTATACATTCATTATCCCTGGGACTATAAACCGTTTAGTGTCAATACAATAAAATAAAAATCATCCAAATTTTTATCATTAATAACTATCAAGCAAGAATATTAAAATCGTTCGATCAACGGACGAGAAAAAGAGGTGAAAATAATGTTTCATTTTACTCTTCACTTATACTGTTATAATTAATCAATCTGTTTTGCATTAAGTATAAGACTTCAATTTAACTTAAATAGGAATATATATATAAATAGCCAAAAAATATAAACAAATTATAATAATAAAAAAAGAAAAACGAGCTAAATCGCTATTGCGAGAGATTAAGTACCTGCCTACTTAGCATTATATTTTTACTTTGCCGTTAACATTACAACCCATATCTGTTCTACTGCTGGGTTCGGGTCTCCACCACGCTGGATAAGTGGGGTTGGCAGACTTTACAAACCTTTGGAAACTCTCAAATGAGCTAGTATCCTCACGATGTTTTCCTTCATTGGAGTAAGTGGGAATTAACTTGTAATACGAATTTTAAAAATTAGAGGAGCGTGTATTATTCTTAAACAGGTCCCTGGATTAGGGAGGCCAAAGTTTAACCCTTGCTTTCATTGCTATATACCTACTTACTACTTTACTTTCTTAAAATAGATATTATGTCTGGTAAACAAAGTTTATTCAGGTTGTAATACTTAAATACTTTGTAATTCATCCTTAATCTAAGTTTTACCATCATCATTGGTTTTTCTTGGATTTACCAAACTTGCGCTAATGACATACTTTTTCGAAAAAATATGTTGAGATAAAGCGGGAAATGGAACGCTCCATATAATGACGCCTGTTGTTCGCAAGTTAGAAAATAGTTAATTTCTTTTACAAAAAGCCAAAAGTTCCTATAGATAGACTCATATATTAATAAAATAATTACGTTAATTTTTGATCTCAATCTTTATTCTCGTTTCTGGTCGTTAGAAGATTTTAAACTTAGCTTATGATCGACATTGGTTTATTTCACGTAAATTTCGCATTTCATTGGTAAAAGCTACTTCTATTCGTGGTTAATGTAATGCCATGTTATATTCATAATCCCAAACGAATAACGATATTAAATATGAATGAATAGTATATATGAACTCATGTTTTCAACACATGTGATATGCCTATTTACTAACCATATGTACGTTACATGTCGTGATATCTTCTGAATGATATGTCTGATGACTGAAACCAGATGATGTTGGTTGACTAACAGACAAGTCAACTGTTAACTTAGAGGCATGAGCGTTTGCTGAGGTAAAAGGGGGCACTAAAAGGATTTTTGGAAATTTATCATTTAAATGAAATTTTTATGAGAATAAAAATATTTTTTATCTGATTCAGATATTTGAAATGTGGAATTTATTCTTTTTAGCTAAGTTAATTAAAATGCAAAACATAATTCTTGAAAACTCACTTCCTTACGAGATTAAGTAGTGGCTAAAATGGATCCGTAGCCAAAATGAAATCCTCATAGTTTCGTAATGTGTTTTTCCATTCGCTCTTGAAGATCCTTAGTAGTAGAAAGCTTTAATTTGGGGTGGGTATAAAATTTATCTCGGCGTCAAAGGAGTAGAACAGAATACACCCACAGTTGAGATGTTTTTTATTCTAATCAATCCCGTCCTTCGATATGTTATTGGATAGGTCGTTCAAAAATACTGTGAGTGTGTAAAGATGAATCAGGAATCCGTTAAAGAAATATTAAGCTTTCTTAAACTATTTTGCTATTTTTGGCTGGGGTTAGCGCCCTTATACTACGTCGGTCGACAATGCCACTGGTACCCCATCCTTGACTGATGTCATTATTTTTGAGGAAATTGGATCAATGATATCGTAATATGTAACGTAGTAAGCGAAATTTTGTCGCATGATGTAAGTATAGGAAGACATTACATGAGGACTAGTTTTTTCTCTGGATAAACCCTATAATGACTCATGCATTTCATTTGTCTGTTTTTTTCTGAGATCTTTTATTTCAACATAACCCATTCCATATGTGTAAGTTAACAAATGAATACTTAGAAGACCTTTTTAGTAATTGAACACTAAAAATCTCTTGTTTTTTTATCTCTATTACCAGTTGTTGGTATAATTTGTATGAAATATTCTTTCTGGTGGTCACGTGATATTTAGATGCAGACTGATTGGTACCTGTTTATAATGTTTCTGATGCTAAATTTGTCAGTGTTTGTCAGGATAGATAAACAAATCAGCTGACTTGGCGCTTTTCATGGTCTTTCCTGTTTACTTGTAATGACCATTAGTCCTTTCTGATTTCGTATTTACTACAATTGAGTCTTCTAGTAAGATTAATTGACTTATTAATGTAGTATTTTTGTATTGATGACATTTCATAGAAATAATTTTTGATTTTATTCATGTAATTAAGGTACAACAAAGACTTGTAATGAGGTCTTAATTAAGGGTTTTGATTTATGCAGTCATAATCTCTTCCTAACGTTGGTTAGGTATAGTTTTGATAATAAGTATAATCTTATTAGAAACCCATTACAAGGTTAGGTTTTTTTTTTCAAAGTATTACTTTGTATCTTTTTTTTTTTATTTTAAACTTTTCTATTATTATCCTATTATTTTAGCAATTAAATATGACAAGTTCATAGAAACTAAAAATGGGTATTTAATTACTTAGTGGTTATTTACGTATATATTCTAGTTCTCCATTTGAAATTTTGTCTTTTTGTTATAGGTTGGAACGAAACGTATCATTATATTTTTCTTTTAAATAACGATTTGAATATATCGTGCAATAATGGTATCAAAAATATGTCAAGTATCGAGTACATCATTATTTTTTTTTTGAACATGTATTTGCTTTTTCTTAATAAAATATATTTTTGAGTATAAAAATAAATTATCTGATAGTAAATAATTGCAATGAATATAGTAAAAATAATAAGGTTTACAAAAATCCACAGTGTTTATTTGGGAAAATATAAAATTTTGAATTATTTAGATTATGTTAGAGTGACAATTTTGCGCGTGCTCTACGAGGTCGCTCGTAGAAATAGCGGCGCGCGCGCATTGTCGCCAATCACGCCTGTCTCCCCTCCGCAGGGCCGGCGGCACACTGAAAGCGGCCAATGGCGCGCACGGGGCGGAGCTGGGCGAGCTCTCGGGCCTGCTCCACGCGGGGCTCGTGAAGCGCGAGCCCGAGGATCTCAGCCGCAAGGTGGTCGACGAGCCCGAGCCGCACGCGCTCAACAAGCCGCCGCGACACAAGGTGCGTCACACGTCCGTACGCCGCCGTCGCGCGCGCACGCACTCACACACTTCCCTTACCGGTTACTCATGTATTATTTCTTGCGGTTAGCATACGATGTGCCGAGCACCTCGCTCGAGTCGCACTAGCCGCGCCCGCCCGCGCCCCCATCAGGCCGGCCAGCGCCGCCCGCCCGGTGCACGCCGACGTAGGTGAACCCGAAGGACCATTGAACTATCACGGGATTTTTGTAATTCTTCTGTGAGCGTGTTGAGATCGGACGATCCTAGTGTACGTGGCTGTGAACTGTGATACGACGCGGCATGTACGCGTCTACGCTAAGGAGCGGACAATTGTCGTGGGAGAACGCGTGTAATAGGCGCGTGTGTCCGCAGGTGGCGGTGGGCGAGCCCGGCGAAGCGGCGTCGCCGTCCCCGGTGCCGTCGCGGGCCTCCTCCGCCGGGTCTCTCCTGCCGGACGCCGCAATGTATGCAGCGCAGATGTTTGCGCCGCCCGGCACGCCGAGTCCCACCCCCTATGGCGACCAGTACCCGCGCCAATCCACGACCTTCGCTGGGGAACCTTACTATAGAGAGTATTTTGTCGGGGAAGGTTACCAGCAAAGGGCTGCACCCCCCTACGACACGGAGTCGGCTTCGGCATCGGCGTTCGGCGACCGATATGCTGCTCCTCGCTACCATAGCAAAAGTGTGATTGCGGCCGCTGGTCTGACTGTGGACCTGCCTTCGCCGGACAGCGGCATCGGAGCTGATGCCGTCACTCCTCGAGATCATACCGCCGTTCAGCAGGTCGGTGCTACGACGGACAGGGGCGCGGGCAGGCGGGCCACTCACACACTGACACGAACAGACGTTATCACTGCATTCACTGCTTCAGTGCGGACATTATCACTACAGTTATTCTCATATTGTATTTACATTTATTATACACGTATTGTCGGGCACGGCTTCAACTGTCACGATTCATTAATTTCTTAATATCACTTTGGTAGATATTATATGCAACTGTGATTAGCAAAAGCAGTTTTTAACTTAATATCATTCAGTTATGTAATGCCCTGCAATATTACATGCCCCCCGCGCTCTTTGTCTATTTATAAAACCTAAGTCTTAATGTTTACTAACATAGATCATTCTAAAAATCACAAATAGGTACATTTATACTTATCTGAGAAAAAGTTCTGTTTTAGGTGTTAAGTGTTAGGAAGGTCTTAGGAAATAAGTAAAATTTCTTATACGTACAACATTTCATAACTTATCTCAGGAAAGTACTCTACCCATAGTAACTCGAGTTCATCAATAATGGGGTCACACTTAACTATGTGTTCTACCCAACTTAGTGATACGTAATTATATTCCCAAACACAATTAATTACGATTTGAAACAATGAAATCATTATCAAGGACAAGGCATATTAGTAGTACATTTTTTTGTGACTAAAAATAATTATATTGAATTAAATAAGGTGTGGTAAGCAATGCGGAAAGTAAACAACAGGCGAGTCGTGTAAAGTTTTACAGATTTTTTTCACATTTTTTTTCTGAACTTGACGCAAAAAATGTACAGTGGTCGGTAGTTCAAATTAACGAATTCTAATTAAGTTCATATCAGAATGTTCTCGTAAATTAAAATATTCTTATTTGAAATAATGCGGCTTATTGGAGAATCAGTAACTATTAAAATTGCCAAAAAATATTCACGTACTGTGACACTACTATAACAAACAACAAAACATATACTATAACAAAATTAAGTATCTTATTATTAATATTAGTTTTGCCACGTACTTCGTTCTATGAACTATGTTTTCAGTTAGGCGTTCGTATTACAATTTCATTGAACATACCTAATTAAGCTGACATATTTTGAATATTTCTGATATTATTAATTGTCGTAATAGCATCGCAATAATCTAATATTAGGTCATTACTCTGATTGGGTGTTAAAGGAATATCTTGATAGATAAACTGTCACAATTAACGTTTTTATCATTTTCAGACTTATCTAATTGGGCTAATCGAATTAGGCTGTAAATTACATCCAAGTAATCCTTCAGTCTAGCAATTAAATTTAAAGATAATTAACTTTTTGAACCGTAAAGGAGCGATAAGAATTTGAACTCAGACCCCAGCATTCCGGAGGCCAACCTTTCAATCGCTAGGCTACTTTGCAAGTTAAAACTGAATATGAATTTATTAAAGTACGTTATAATGACTAATTTTACTAAAATATTAAATCGTTCTCCATAGTGAATCATTAAAAACTTGTGATAATCTCAAACCTCAAATAATAAAAATGAAATTTTAGTTCGTTCGTTTTGGTCGCATTAACATTAATACATAGCAATATGTTAATAATTTAAGTGTAAACTTTCATGTGTGTGTCAATAGGTAGTCCTGGTTATGTCAATTTCATGATAGATCTTTGCATAGAACAATAACACAATAACAGCTTGCATTGACTTTCAATTTATGACTATGTATAATACAAAAACAAATTGACATGACTATGCGTATAATCAGCTTGAGCATTTACAACTAAGTGCTTTTGAAGGACTCCGAGGTTCCTAGGTGTGTCGCTCACGAACCACGTTGTAGAAACTGGAATAATCTAGATCGGACATTAGCTACTATTGTATTGAGTAAATAAAACGATGGCTAATGGGCATTCAGATTTTAACTACGGCTAAACATTCTCAATGCAAGAATAATTAAGTTATTATTGCATTTACGTGTTAAATATAAAACAGTCATAAATCCTCGTTTCTCCTGACATCGTTATATTTACAAATATCTGTGCCGGACAGAACTACCTGATCTGTTTAGTTTTTCTTTTTTCATCCTACGATATAAAAATTCTAAGTTTATCACACCTTATTATTCGTATCTCAACACTTTTAAATCTAAAACCCACCACCAATTCTGTACTCTTTTATATTATAATGATATTTATATATAGATATGGAATAGCAGGCAATATATATTAATTTATAAATATGCCAATAATCATACAATTAATCGATTAAAAATGTTTCATGCGATGATAACACATAGATTAAGGTTTAAAAAAAATATTTACTAGTAGGTACTCCTCATAGTAAAATTCTAGGTAGGTAATATGTACATTACTCTGGCATAAATTTTAACATTATTTATATTGACTCATAGGCTATAGTGACGTAGCCTTTACAATATTTAATTACTAATCATTATCATAAGCTAATAGCTGTTTAAATACTAATTTATGAATGAATAATGTGCAAATTATCTTATGACATATCACATTCTAGTCGTTAGGAAGTATTTGTAATTTAATCCTGAGAATCAAAAATCATATACGCAAATGAGGTACATAGTTACCCAGAAGTAGAATTTTACATCGTATTGATAATTCGGTTCACAAACATGGTCGTACTCATTTCGATTTGTACTACGATGAACTCCATGTTCTCTATTACATTTTACAGTAAATATTAACTTCTTACTGAAATTCCAGTTATCTGTAAGCAATTTTACAATAGGTATTGCTAACAAGAACTCTTTCAAATATCAACGTTAAATCTCGAACCTAATTTATACGCTGCGGTATTTTGTTATTTTATGACATGGTCAAAATACTGAAGTGGCGAATGGTAGCTGACTGTTTATGCAAAAATATATCACCCAGTGACTGGCAATGGCCTCCGACGACCTCAAAACAAGATAAACTTTACATTAGCGTTAATAATTATGATAATTACATAATATCGTTATTGTTACAGAACGTTCAAGTTTTTGTTACTGTGCTATAGTTATGATAATTTAATAACATATGAGATTCTATTTATACTATGGTATGAAATAGTAGGGTACAGATTAAGTTAAAAATGATTAGTAGAAAATAGATAATTGAAAATTATCTATTTATATTACGTAGGTTCATATTATTACATTTAATTACATATAATATGTACCTCCGTTGCCTTAACATATCTTGACAATGTGGTTGATCATTGATGTTTATCTTTGTCTTAGTTTTCAATGGAGTACTTTCAATACAGCTGAATTCTAGTAACCCTTAAAATTATGGTACCGGTATTTGGTTAACGAGTACTATCTAATGCATCCATAAATTTTGCATAAACGGTCATGCATTCATTTGAAAGTAAGCTTTATATTAATTATGATTGACAATGAAACGTAAATCTATAATACTAATGGTGGTTATACCGGCACTAACAGTCGTTCGAGTACACGGTGATCTGCCAGCAACCCGGCGTGGGCGAGGATGGCCGCGGCACCCCTTCGGCACACCACTCCCCCGCGCAGGCACCCCGCACGCGTCCCTGGCACGACTTCGGACGACAGAACGATGCTGATAAAATACAAATTGCAAAACTGTGAGTACGATATATTATTGTAAACATATTATTGAAAATTATCATCTCGTCCCATTAGTTTTGTACACCATCATGGAGACTACCTCGAGGGCATCGGTCTAGAGGCCGCATTTGTTATTTATGTCGTTAATTCATTAGTTGATTTCTCACATCGTGGCATTTAATTAAAGACATCTGGGGTTGTTAATATCGTATTATACTTACTCAGAAACCTGAGAGGTCAACTGTCTTCAGGTACTTAATATTGTGAGCGAAGATTCATTTTGTTATGATATAGGTATACATAAATACATGAAAGGATACAAGATATTGTTCCAATTTTAAGAAGTAATCTTTTTGTGATCAAGGTATGATCAATGTTGCTAATTTGATCATCATTGGTCGTGGCGAGGAGTTTTCTCTGGCTGATAAATGGTTAGTTTTTGGATCTTGGGTGTTTAAGATATGCATTTTTGTAAGCTTCACAGTGGTCAGTGTGAGATGTGATAAGTTAGTACGCGTTTATACATCAGATGAGATATGTCAAAGTTTATGAGTTACAGTATGAACTAATACTTAATGGTTTGCACATCTGAAACGCTATATCTTTTACCATAAGTATGTGTGAAGTTAACTAATAGGTCGGTGTATATGATACATTTAAGTTGGGTATCATAACATTTCGTCTAATTCTCTGTTATTCCCTTCCTACAGTTTATTCTTCCAGTAATGCATTTAGATGTCAGGAATACAATAACAATTAAAGCCATAAAAATAACGTAATTATTTCCTTTATTTGTTTATGGCGTAAACAACGTTATAACTCGCGTAAAGCTATTGTTTTACTTGTTTATCAAACACACATTTTGGAGCTCCTAATGAAACCTGACACGTACGAGATACCGTATAAATTAACATATTTATTGTGATTATAAATTAATCAACATAATACATCAGACTGACTGACCTGCCCAAGCTTTAAACGTGTAAAAAATATAAAGTTGTTGATACAACACGTGGATTTGCGATATTTTTTTTTCTTGCGATAAATTCGTGTACCTTAACAATAAGATAGAAAATGTTAAAATTAGCAATTTAATGACATTTTTTTTTAACTTTATGACGGCAATAATCTTACTTCTCAAATCAAATTAATTTAATAAAAGATTTAAGTAGATTATGTGTAGATTTTTGTTCTTTCTTAAGATATTAACATAAAAATATTCCTTAAGAAAGTTTATTGTATTTCAGTACAAACATTAAAGTCTTAAAATATCCATAATATCGATTTCGAATAGTTTATGCAAGAATACTTTCTTGTTTATATCTTCAGAATATATTAAATAACAAAATTAATCAATCACTTTTTAATACATTAAATAATAGATTTTAAATGAGAAGAATGAAATTATTTATTTCTTTGTTCAAAACATATTTTGGTAGACTTCATAATACTTTGAGAACATTATGGAGAACTCTCATGTGTGTAGATTTCCTCACAATGTTTTCCTCCGCCGTAGCAACTGATAATTATCTACTAATACACACATAAGTTTTGGAAATTAATCGTGCATGCAGGATACGAACTACCGCCCCTATGTCCGGTATACCAACGTTCTAACTACTAGACTATTTTTATATAATCATACGTCATGTGAGGAGTCACAATCCAGGTTTCTTCCATATAAAAGACTTTAACGTGAGCCTAAGTAACTTGTTGCTTGAAAAACTCCTATATTGAATTAAATTGTTCTAGTCAATCAAAATTGTTAATATATGCCACTACTGAGTACAAATCACGTTTTATTATAAAAAACGTATAAGGTCAAAGTTCATCACGATAGCTAATTTTCACACTTTGATAACAATATTAAGAGTTGAATTTTGGTAATTTCCTTTAAATGCTATCTGATTCCAAGGATTCAAATCATCATTTTTAAATTCGTGCGTATGTTTAAGACATGATTGATACTAGCAGATAGATATACTGCTATAATTAAAAATAATTAATTTATAAATATAAGATAAGAAATATCTTAATATCTAATTATTTCCTATTAAAATTTTGCATTTACGATGCACGTGATTGTTCCGCGTACTATGCGTGTCGTGAGAAAGCTGTAGCCCTCACATTGATAGGAAACACGCGTGTATTCTATTGTTGTACACTTAGCAGTTATTGCCCCGGCATTAAGAGGTGTTAACTTTGACTTCGTGATCACTGAATACAACAGTAAAAGTGTGTAAATTGATAATTTCCTAATTTCTTCTCCGAAGCTAATTGTCTTGTAACTATTTAATTTTATGGATATTGTTCGATGGGTTCTTTATTTTTTCTTTCTTAGCGGTAATTATGGTGAATGAAAATACTTGTATGTTTTAAATACGTAAAATGCAAATGATGATTACTCTTCTGTAGGTACTCTAATTTTATAAATCAATATTTTGCATAGCAACGAACGGTCATTAAATTCATTATCTTTGAGACTTTTCTTTTTAGTTAAGTAACTCATTACCGTACACCAATTATCAACATTTACCTGACACGCAACTGTTAAATAATAAACTGTACTTTATTTTCATGCAACTTTTTATTGGATACTTGGAAAACGTAAGTATATTTTAAAATCCTTAACATGTCGCTTTCTTATATATAAAAATAGGTATGTCAAATCGGGATTTAGCTATTATGTAATTGACGAATATCAACTAGGAATGGTTAGGCTAACATTGAAAATAAATCGTTAAATTAGCGGCGCGAGGCGAGACGGAAACAGTCGTCAACACGATAAGTGCATTAGCATTATTATCTCGATAATTACTTGCTTGCATTTGGCCCAAATAACTCGGTCGCTTCTATCGTCTTAAATTACCTTAGGTTCCGATACGCGCTCGTTCCTTGGCTGATTACAAGTCCTCGCCTCAACACCGAAGTATTTCAACGCCCTCACAAATGTTTGGTCTATTACTTACCGTCCAGTACTCTACGACCGTCTGGCCGTCTGTCAATGCCCGCAATATCTACTTTATTTACTCGTCCAATATTCAACACCGGAATGAGGTTTTTAAAGGTTGTAACTTAATCAAAACTTGTATACATACGTGATTATCGCCACAAAGAGATGTGTACAGTAGGTAACTAATGGGGTATTAGATACAAATTCAGTTATCCTTAAATACGTTACGGCGGATGTTCTGTTATTTATATTTTATCATTTTTATTTTTAGGTTTTAGATTTATAATATTCGTGATGACTTTTGATAACTTGTCCTTTCAAATGATTGAATCTATGTAATTAATAATTAATAAATAAATGTATGATACATTTTTCATTAAAAAACTAGTTGATCGGAAAGTTATTTTGGTAAAATTTTGTTGTTGTTGCGATCGGATTTTTTTATGATTCATCTCCATTTAGTTATGGTACAAAATACGCATGTATATTTATTAATGTATCTCCTTAAATAATATTAATTCGATATCTATAGATTTAATATTCTTCCAGCGATGACTGAGTCAGATACATGAACATCGTAAAGATATCATCATTACAAATTATGACTATAATGATGTTCATTAGTTATTATAATGCCAAGTATTTAATTGTAGCGTCGATTTAATTTAACGATTTATAATTTCAAAAAACGGAAAGAAAAATATTAACAGATTGTTAATTCTATTTGGGAGTATGTGGTAGGATATGTGGTAATTATAATATGATTCTTCCGTTCCAATTAAACAAATTGGTCTAATTATATCAAATAGATTTATTTTTTCCCAATCAATAAGAAAAAAATTTAAACAATCTTTAATTTTCTTTTTGTAAGCTATTATTAAACTGGCCATATTTGTAAGTTTGTTAGTATGTTTCTTGAGTAAAATTTTGCAAGCTGAATTAAAACTGCTTCCTACGTAGGATAAGCCCTACGAATTTTGACTTTTACTCACTGTAAATTCGATGACAATGCATTCTTACGTATTTTATGACATTATAAAGGACAGTTTCCAATTTTTTTGGAATATAAAATCGTGTTTTTAGTTTTTTAAAACATTAATTTTTGAAAATATATGGATGTAATGGTCTATAACACTATGAATCACATGAGATGCGTAGATGGATTGCCATGTACGAACGGCTTGCAGCGTGATTTACTAAAGCGATGAGATGTATTGAAGTAACCTTTTAAAACTGAAGTAGCAAAGAATTAGTTCATACTTTACCATAATAGGGTATTAGCATAATCGTTAGCAACGTTCGTGGCAGCGAATGATTTGACGCTACAGTGAGCGATGGCAGCGCCGCTGCGTGTCGCTGCTGGCAGCCGGCAATCAGTCTGCTATTACGCTACCTAAACATTCTCATTAAACTACTGCAGCGCTTACCGTGATGCCTAGACGCCCAGTTTTCCTTCTACTAATATGTTGCACATAAATTTTATGTCAACGTGAACTAGACTTAACCGTGGCGTTTCTAGAAACGGAATAGTTAATGACAAAATATATTTAACCCATAAGTAAGGCTCATTATTGTAAATACAAAAACGTTCTGAAGGGATTTTTGTACCTTTAGCCTTAGATAATGTCAGCTAGGAAAAAACATCTTTTAGTAGTTGATGTATGTTAAAGTTGGTTGTTATAGGGTAATCGTAGCACAGGTCTTCGTGGTCGGTGCGTGGTGAAGTTTAAGTGGACCTGATTTATGCGCATCTAATTTGGCGGTGGAGCGCACAGGCTCTGCGGGACGCCGCTCGGTGACTCTTATCGCGGCATGCGTTTTTATTGCGAGCACTTTGTTGTTGCTGCGTTCCGAGACTTTTTGTTCGCTCATCAATTTCCGCGCCTCACCGATTGATTTATTCATGAAAGGGCCTCGCCTTCACGCAGGAAGTGTCTTTTTTCGGGCGCTGCGCTGTTGAAATTTGTAATGAAGCTTATTCGAAAACAATGCTTTATTTATAAAAGAACTCGGTCGAATCAATTGCTCTCAGACGATAATGTATCTGATCGCCGCTGCGCACATGTACGTTGCATAAGCGTAGCGCGCTCTCTTCTAGAATATATCGATAAACGTAGCTAATTGATGGCATAAGATGCTTTATTTGTATTGTCTGTCGATTATTCGTTAGGAAAGGATAAGAATAGTTTAAATGACAATGGAGAGTCATGACACAAATGGAAATTGCCGGTTGGAATAACTTAAAGAGAATCAGATAGGCGAGCACCGCTGCGACCGATCCGTCAATGTCGGCCTGCGTTTGCATTACACAGCCTTTATCTGCTCGAGCTCAGTTTAAATCGCAAACATCAGCGGGGTTGTTTACCAAATTGTTTTCAATAAGCTTTAAGTAATGGTGTAATCGCGAGTCAACAATTGGTCTGATGCGGAGCGGCTAAACATCTCGTCGGGTGATTTATTAGTATATAGAACAATCCGTAACGATTTATAGCTTTTTATCGGTTTACATAAGCAAGAGTGCAATACAATAGAGCCGGTCGATAATGACATCGGCGACCGTCGTTTCCTAGTTAGTTGTGTCGTCCAGGCGTGGCCGCGTGGGCCGAGATCGGCGACAAGCGGAGAGGCGCGTGTTGCGGCTGTCGTGCGGCTCACGCGTGGCCGCTAACGAGTCGCGGCACGCGATCACCGCTAAATTAGCGGGGTTTTCCTTCCGCTGATCCCGAGTGCAGGAAATCGCGAGAAAACACAGTTTTTCATTACGCACCACAAACTGGATCTCCACGCCTTTATGTAACGACGCCGCTGACAAGCTTTACTGGCAAGGCAATTAAGATTTCCACTTTTTGCTCACTTTTATTGCTTTACTTCATGGAAACTTTATTGTCGTGAATTGTAGATAAGTATCTCAAAGAAGAAATCGCACTTTTTCTAAACGGTACAGAAACCAGCTCTGATTGTGCATTTCATATTCCAACAAACGTTGCAGCATGCGAAGAAACTGTGCTACTCAGTAATGTGCAAGTTTTTGAAACTTATCTCGATCTTAAAAACATATGAAAGCGTCATGTCTCGCTTGTTTATCTAATATGTAGTGCTAATGTTTTATACTTGATGTCTTTTGTTCAGGTTTTCACCGTACGGATTCAAGTATCACCTAGAAACGGCCAGCAGTAGTTCGCAGCGACGCGAAGATGATCGCATTACGTACATCAACAAGGGACAATTCTACGGCATCACACTTGAATACATACACGATCCGGATAAGCCTCTTAAGAATCAAACTGTTAAGGTAAGCTACAATGTATTTTTTACTCTAAACTTTGTACTTATATTATTACAGATTATATATAGATATATAATTAATTATGCATTCAGAAAATATACGTTTTATTTTACATAAGGTATGTAGGTAGGTGGATAGGCTTTGTAATTTCCATCATAATATTTTTTTTTCATAAGAATTTTCGGATATTCTACGAAGGTATAGAGTAGGACATTATCAAGTAGTTGAATTGATATTTGAAGTGAGTACATATATTAATTGAATTCTACTTCGGCGCCGAAGCGGAAAGATAACAAATTTACACGCTCACGGTATTAGCGGAACGTTGTACAGAATCGTTTCAATGACTTATTGTTGCATTATGTAAACTGCACATAAATCAACATTATAAGTTTATCGAAATTTACTCTATACCATTGAACTAGAATTTGAAATATGTACCGATAGATCTATTAAATATAAATTGATATATTATTATAGGCTCATACCTGAAACACCTGGACTAATCTAAAAATCTCATCTCTAAATTTTCGGTATAATTAATTCAAACGTCAAAATCTCTTACCCAAAAACTCGAAATGAATGATAATTATCTGAATCTAGCCTTCGATAACTGATACCTATTCGTATTCCTAGACATTATCGTTGATAGATGGTTTATAGATAGAGAGCAAAATCGGACAATAGTATTCAAATATTTATGAAGTAGGTAGATATGCGATGCTTTTACTTTACGTTGAGTTTTGTCTGTATCCTGAACCGGACATCGAACGACCGCTGAGAACAAAGGCAAGACAATAAAGTATTTTGATTGTAAAAGTTAGGTGTATCTATTATAATTACAATAATGATTCTTAGTAACACACAGAATTCAAATCGACAAGTTATAGATTCTGAATTAATGAATAGATTCCTTTCGTATGAATTAATTATTTAATACTATTAATATATCAACATAATATAGTTCATTTATTAAGATTATTCCGTTATTTCTTTAAAAACTTACTCCATCACATCAGATTTTTTCAGAGATTAGGATTTGATTTTGTATTACCTACCAATACACACCTACTGTTCTCCATAAAAGTTTTAATTTATTATGCGTTCGGTTTCCTTAAGTGAATAAATTTTACTGAATATTTCTTCCCCTTGACCAAAAGAGTCTGATTTGTCCCGTCCTGGGCAAGAGCTGGTACGCCCAAGTTTCCGGGTGCTTTGAATTGTATTTAACGCTGAGTAATGAATGTTATATTGAGTTATATCTTTTATGTATATCTTGTTTACAAATGTGGTTACAAATATATATGAACAATACATTATTTGCCTTGCAAAATATGCACCTGCAATTTCCTCACTCAAGTACCCAGGGTCATTTGGTAGAAAATGCCGTCAAGTATTAAGTCCGCCCATTGTATTCCTTTATTATAAGGTTTTCACTATAAAGGTTATAATAAATATATGTATCTAAAACATTATTGAATAGTAATCACTGACTTCTTTGTCTGTACAAGTTCAACGAAGGTGTTTCCTATGCGCACAATTGATCGCAGTGAAGATAATTAATGTCTATTAGTCTTTACGGTAAACAATTTTATAGACAATTACGTTACATTGTATAATATTATACATCAAATTATAAAACTAGAATATTTTATCATTAATTAAGAATATTACTTAACTGTCTTTATGGAGATCCACGGTTCAAAAATGTAATGCATAAACTATATTATAAAAATATAAAATCTTATAAAATCGTCCTTAGTAATTGCCCTCGAAATAGTTGTTTCATCATAAGATATCCCAATTACAAAAGAGCAGGCTAACAAGATGGCCAATATCATTTTAGTGGTATCCAAATAGAAACAAGGAATTTGTAGTTATGTGAGTGGCCGAGTCCCTTAACGGTGAGCCGGCCGGATGTTTACCTCTCTCGGATCTTAGAAAGCTTAACCACGCACTTTAGAGGCATGAGCAATCGTAAAACATGACCGCAGCCGAGCGTTTAACATCTCTATTTAATTTTGAATTTCCTCCCTCTCGAGAATAAAGTACACGACATTATTCCTCCTATGCAAAACGGTTAATTAATCGAAGTTTTCTCGTAGTAGTATCGATTGCAACATTGTAGTGTAGAAAGGTGGTTGCCGTACCTATTCGTACTTATATTTGTAATATGTGAAATTTGTAAATTTCGATAATCTGTATCCTAAATTTGTAAACGCTAAGATTACGATATTATGTTTATCGTTATTGTTTATTTTAACGTATATCGTTTAAAAAGTATATATTTGTTGTAAAAGTAAGCGGACGTCTTTCCGTCAAGACATTTATATTTTTCGGTTAATTATTTATCAAACAGATTTTATTAGGCAACTATTTTGACGGTATATTTTTATACAAGAGTTTATTCATTAATCCAAAAAGAAGTTGTAAAAGTTTTTTTTGTCTATCATAAATACTTGTCATACTTACAAGTAGTAATCAATAAAATTGTTTTATTAACAATAATAATATTTTAAGATTGCTTGTTGGTATTATTAACCGGCTGCGTTAAGTCTCCTCCAGGTCTTCTGACCGCAAGCGACGTGTCAGTTTCACCCCAAGCGACTCCCGGTTCTCGATTCACGGACACCGTCGCTAAAGTCACTTTCAAAACCACTATTTATCCTTACTTTTAGAGAATGTTGTACGTAACTTTGCTTATGAAATGGATATTTGTTTTGCATGATATTAACAAAAAATATTTATAAATGCCGTAGACATTGAATACCTTATCAATGTTGCGCTTCTGTGTTGTAATGTTTGGTATGTGATTAATAAAAGTCAACTGAAATTGAAACCTAAATATTGCGTCTTAAAATACATATTACGTTCATAAATACTTGACAAACTTTCGAGTGTAGTCTGATAAGCAAACAGGTTTCCAGCCTAAAATCTTACTTTCAATACTAATTGCATGTACCTACCTCGCCATTGACTAATCAATCATCTAAATTCAGTAACTCCCCAACATGATAAATAGATTTGAGTCTGCGTCGATTATTATGTAGATAAAGGTGGATGTGAAGAATACGCAATAGTAATCGTTTTAATCGAGTAGCCTATTAAGATGACGTGTACAGCATAACAATGGTCGGGCATTATGCCGTGAGAAATGTTTCTTAAATAAGCAAAAAATCATTGCCAATGATGGATGCTTGCGAGTTTTTCCATGGAAATCGGAAATCCCCTGGCGTTATTGTTTCTACCGCTTCCCTAGAAAACGAGAGTAAATAGAGTAATGGGTCGTTTTAATTACTATTTTTCAAGCTTTCTTGAAAACCAGAAAATCAGGTTAGTTTGAGCGGGTTAATCTTGTTTCGGTATTGATATAAAAAAACTTCCTAGCATTTTATTGCGTGTAAACGAAGATCTTGTTTTGAGTACATAATTATTGTGATATACATAAATTATAGCTATAATATTCTTAAAATGTGCAATTGTAAAAACATATCTAGTTAGATGAATATTTGTTTTCTTCAAGCCACGCGATTACATCGATAATGACATATTTATTTGCATTCAGTTGCACAATAAACTATTACGAAATTATTACAAAATTACTTAATAATAAAATCTGTTAAATGAGTTTACATTATATCATTCACTTAATAACAATAATGATTATAATATACGCCAATTACGTGTTATAACATAACAATTGCGTGGGCTCGACATAAAAAGTCCTGATGTTGATGAGAAGTTAAATGCAATCTTTTAGACATTGTTCTTGCATTGGCTTTATTGTATTGAAAATATAACTAAAGATGATTGTAACTAAATAACAATTATATACAAGGGAAGTAGTGGCCACTGTATACCAAATTGGATCCGTTACAATTCACTAGTTTCATATCAATAAAAGATATGCGCCATGCGCCATGAGTACCAAGCTTTATAACCACAACGTATCAATAGGAAACTTGAATTTTCTTTCGGACAGCGAGAGCATATTCAAACACGCTTTATCTGTATTCAATGGGCTTAGATCGAATAATCAGAGATACAATGCGACATACGTTTGAAGTTATTATTAAGGCAGTAAGTGGGCCGAGAGTCCGGCCGCGCATTCAATACGAACTTGGATAGATATAGAGCGCTTATCTCGGTGCAATCGAGTCCGCATTGTATAGCCGCGCCCGATAATTAAGACGAAACTTTTGACATTCGCCATATAGGAACACAATGACCGCCCCGGGAGCCGCCCGCTCGGATAATATCGCTGCCTTTAAACAATAACCTTACCGTATTATGATAAAATAATTTCGACGCGGCAAACATCGTGTTTCCTTAACGAGCGTCCATGCCATTTCAATGAGAAAATAAAAGCCTTGATACATTCTTATGCATATTAGTCGCATACATTAGTTAAAATAAAATAGATGGGTTTTTTAATATAAATCGAATAGGCAGTGCGCTCAGTACTAACACACGATTTACCGAGCTACAATTAGGTACACAGTTAAAATGTATGTCTATATAAAACGAATTAACAAATTGCTTTTCATTTCTGTACCGTGAATGGATTTATTTTAAAACTTTAAACAAATAATTACATACATGTCTACGAGAGCAATTATAGTCATTAGTTATATACCGTGGCTGACAGTTAAAAATTCACACGCGATGTGAATATGTTTTGCGTGTCGAAAAGCGGTTAGGGATATCAGAAAATTTAGTAAAAAGAGAGATTTGGTCGATGCGGAGCGTGCGTGGCGGGATTGTAATTACGGTCGGCACCGCCTTGTTTCGGCGGAGCTTTGCCTTCGCTCGATATCATCAGACCCGCGATTTCCGCTGAACTCCCGGTACAATGCGTATTCGAAACTTTGCACTTAATTAAACAATCTATAGTTATAGATGACTATACTACTTCTACAACTAAAGTCGTCGTATCTATGCTATTAGCTAGTTTACTGTAACTACCTACTAAAAATATAATACTTAGTATGGAATTCCGATAACATCTCACATTTCTTATATTTTATTTCCAAAGAAAACCCTGTAATAACTTGGTTTTTGTAGTTTTATAAATAAGTTGGACGGTTTTGTGTATGTTCGAAATTAAAGTAAAAATGGAATAAAATGTTAAACAATGTCAATGTGAAGAAATCCTTTGATATTATGAATTACGGTCGAATTTCGAGCGCAGGGCGGGTCTCTCGTATTGATTATGAAACACACCAAATTTCAATTCAAATCTGTTTAACACTTTCCGTGCCAAGAGTAGATGATATAAAACTCTCATCTTTGTATAAGTGCTTAAAAAATATTTTGTGTACAAGTATGGTTCCGTTATAAAATATTTATTAGTTTAAACATTGAGTTATTACATGTTTTATACTCTCATTGCTTTCATGTCTGTTTGTTTAATTTTATACGTACCCCACTGCATGAAATGGGCAATATTCACACGCTGTAGTGTGTTCTTTATTTACATTAAATTTAAATTTGACAAATCGAAATTTAAAATGATGACAAAAAATTTGCATAGGTGAAGGGATTGGGTTTGTGCAAAGATCAATCAGTCAGAAAAAGGAGCAATTAATCATCGCCCTTGGAAAGAAAGAGATGTGAATGTTTGATATTCTTCATCTACAATGAAAGGTGATTTAAAGCGATTATGCTTTAACGATAAATATCTTGAAAGTTTTTTATCTTTATTTTCGTTAAATATAAATATAAAATTACGAGATTTTGTAATATTAACATTTAAAGCTAAATTGAAACATAATTTACATTTATGACCGATAAACATTTGGATGGTAATATATTTGATTAATTTGAGCAATTTATGTATCCATTTATTAATAATGGATATATAACTAAATACATGAGAATATATTTAACAGCACAAGTAAATACATTAATTAAGGCTTAAAGTAATTTACATATGAATGTCATTTAATACCTTTTAAGCGCCACTAATAAACTTCCGCTTGTCTACTCCAGCGAGTCAAGATTTACTTTACTTACCCGTTTTTGTTTACAAGTATGGCCTCAACGAGGAATTGTTTTTAATTTACGCATATTGATGAAACGATACCTAAACTAGATCTTAGTGTTTACATCTAGAAAGTAAATCAAACATAGATGTATGTATATTTTCTTATGTTTATTGAATATATCAATATCAGTTCGCGGCTATTAAACAGTATCTCGTGTTTTAAGCATGCTCGCTTATTCAGGACATTTTTTGCTCTAGTTTTTATCACTTCACTGACATCATTGTATTCACTTTCGTAGCAACGGAAACTCGCATAACGAGACATGTCATTGTTTTTATACTCTTTTTGCATTATTTTACGATTTTAATGATTGCTCCAGTTTGCCTTTTTAAGGACATCGTTAATGATGCCTTTTACACTCCACATGCTACGCTTGATGAGGGATTATAACGGTCGGCATTCGGACCGCGCAGTTCCTACCGAAGCGCACCTTTCGGCTGAGCCGTCGACAGCGACCAGTGAAGGGCTGTCACTTGAGACCGGTCGAATATTCACACAGAAAGCACTCGCGTGGAATGAAGTTTTAGAACTTAAGTCGACAAGAAAATAATATTCCTTGTTATAACAATACATAATATTAAAATGAAGAAAAATTAACATATCCTCTGTTGATAGTCGTAAGATGCCAATCATGTTCGCAATCAATCACGTGTTGAGATATCTCAATTTAGCTGCACCCTTGCGTCGCTCACCCTGAGCCTGGCAGCGCTTCTTTCTGTCTCAGAAAAACGCTAATGATTATAAATTGCTGAATTATGCATCCGAAATCTCGTTATAACGACTTTTTTAAGCAACTTAAATAATATTCTGCTGGTAGGTACAGCGAGACATGAGAGCAGTCATTTGCAATATTAAATTTATGTAATACCTCGGTAGGAACAATGTGATTGTCAGTTTTAAAATAATATACAGTTGTTTTTTTAACTAAATTGTTTAGATATTGTTGGTGATTATACTTGCTTATATTATTTGATGAAATAACTATCTGATAAAAACAATAATTCCTTTTATAAATGAAAATAATCGTAAAAAAAAGAAAATAAATGTTACTTAATAAACCACCCGGGGACCACACGCGGTTTAGGGTTCCGTAGTTATAATCAAAAATTACTCGATAACTTTAAACCCTATGTAGCCGTATAGTTTTCCTTTAAAATTCATCATATATTTATTTTTTCATGATTTTATTTATATGTCGAATACCAACTATTTTGCTGATAAAGGGGTGAGAGTACTTCATTAAATTATCACTTTAAAACTAAATATTCCGCGAACGGATCCTTAAATCAAAAAAGAGTCTTCGCATAGTGAATTTAAAAAACCTATCCAATAACAAGTTACATGGTACACGAGAAGAAAAGATATTTTCACTTTGCGTATACCGTAATAATATATTTTATCCTACGGTTCTCATCGTAAAAAATGTTTATATCTATGCCAAATTACAGCATTCTAGTACTTAGGGTATGTATGCTACGCTACGGACGGAAAGCCAGACATGACGAAAATATGAGGTTTCCGTTTTGGCTACGCAATTCTATTAAAATGGCACTTATTTAAAGAAACAGATGTATATTGCAGTGTTAATACTTTAAAAATGCACGTTAATTAACAAGTTTGGAGGTAAAACCTAAAAGTAAATAAACCGAGCATAAAACCAAAATTAAAGACCAGTTAAAATATCAGAAAAGGACGGTAACTTGAATACCTACCTTAAAATATTAAAACATGCAACATACAGTTACGTAGACTCTGTTCTGTCCACACAAGTAATGTCATTATTATGTGACTGTGTCATAGAAATCTTTCCACGTGAATAAAAAGGGCAATCTTTAATGTAACCTCTTGCTTCTGTAACAAATTTCACTTTTCCTCTTTTTTCTACTAAAGTATAATGTCATAATAAAACAAGACATTTACTAAATCTAAAACTTAATTCATAATAAAACTAAGTAGTTTAAACTATGACTTATCCTGACGGTAAAATACCTGTCCCTCGACATCAAGTATTGAACTGTTTATACAATTCCTTATTCCATCTATCTTACTGCCCATTTATTTATTAATAAAGTACTTTTGTAATTTTCTTTTTATTCCTCTTTACATTTTGTTACGAAATAGTTTTTAAAATACCATAGAATAAGATGGTTGCCGTTTTCTTTATCAAATAATCATATATCCTCTGAAATATTTTTAAATAATTAAAAAAAGTTTTTGTAATAAAAACATGCGCTTCGGCCACAGACGTGACATATGTAATATATTTTTTATGTATGTATGAATTAGTTAACATTTCTTGTTTGAATTATACATTGAATTTGCGTTGTATCGCAATTAAATTGTTATAAGTCAATACAGAGTAGTAATTATATAGACATACTTATATAAATATGTGTGTATACACACCGCATATAGAGATCTCTAGTCATATGTTATGAATGTCACAATACTTATATTAACATAGTGATTATTATAAAATTTATCACAAATTAATGTATAGTTTTAAAAAAATAATAACACTCTTTCATAATATAAATAAATTTGGAATTGCGGTGTTCACAATTGAGGAGTTCTCTCGACTGGAGCTAACCCTGAGTTTAGTTTCAGGTCATACCTATTATAAAAATGCGTTGTCATCGAAACTAAGGCAATGTGTAAAATTTCTACTTCGTTAAATAACAAGAGGTACTTGAAATTTAGCTGACAAGATTTGACTCACATATACACACTAACAAGCTAACAAACATTCCAAGTTTAAATTATATCTTTTATGGATTTTGTATCTAAAAGACTTTGTAGTTAATATTAAGTGATAAATTAGTAATTATACTTACTGCATTATAATAAAATATTTAAGTAAATCTATTTTGGTTGGATTTTTTAAATTTACAAATCTTAAGACAAGAACTATTGTACTGATAAATATGATAAGACAACTTCTAAATGCTATATCTTAATGAATATGTGTCTAGTAGTCCTACTTAATATAAAGTTTATGTAACAGCGGAGGAAAGACTAGACTACAGTTATACCTTTGACACCGGCAACGTTCTATCGTAGACACGTAGTAGGTACCTACTTGAGCCGTTGAAAAAGGAACGCGAGCCGCTTCACAGAGCGTGAATTTTCCACGTTCGATTTCAGGTTCGCGTAACTTCATTCGATAACTATTACACTTTCGAAATATTACGTATTATTCGGTAATTTTCATGTAATCACTGAAACGCGCAATTAATCGCTATTCTCGTTGTTTGAATTAATATTAATATTAGTCATGTTGTTAGAAGCTCAAAATTCTAATGAACTTTCACTCGGTTTTAATTCGAGCAGTGAGTGACAGTAAACCTGGACGTAAATGGCGTTACGCAATGTGCAGTTCGTCATTGTTTCGGTATTGGAGCTGTCACGGCGCGCGCGTATTTAGCGTCAATCCTTGATAGCATCAGCGGCGGACAACTGCCCGCAATCAGCGACATTAGGAGATCTAAGGTTCAATTATGCAACTGCGACATGACTCGTACTCCAGCCAGACTTACGATATTATTCCTTTCGTGTTGTTATTGGAATGCACGTTCTTTAAAACTCTCAGTTTTGATGAAAACTAATTGTTTTCTTCCGTTTAATGTTTATCTATTGGCGAATATGCACTAGTAAATAGTGAATAAATATTTCTTTATTTCTAATAAACTAAAGTGAATTATATTGTCTTTATTAGGTTACCTAAAGTTAGGTGACTTTCTTTACCAGTCAACCCGTCCAGTAGGAGTAATATTGTTCTGTGGGTAGACGACATCATTATCGACATCAATGTCAATAACAAGATTAGAATAATAAGCGATTTCTCCATACATAATAATCTATAGGATTGCTGTAAAATATATTTATTCAAAGATCATTTACACATGGATAAAGAATAAGTAATATTTACATGCCACCGGTACTGAAAAAGTAATAACATGAAAGCTGCGTTCTTAGCGGTAGGTACGCGCTTAAGCCGCATCACGCTCCTCTTAAAGCCCTGCACTTTACAATCTGACATTTCCTTTCGACATTTAAGCAGATTAGTGTTACAACGCAACTTCGGATGTTAATCCGACGCTGGACGGATCGCGGGCTGTGTTCCGATTCCATCACGTTTCTACGGTAATTGCCCCCTCAACTAACAGTCAATTGGCGATAGTAATTTCGACATTTGAATATTTGTATTACTGATTTGAACATGCATACCTTAAAATAACTGAATAATATTGTACCTTTATATTCGTCACTAAATTTGTTTTTTTTTTACATTTTGTCACAAGGTAAGGAAAAGAAAATTATATATGACTTTTTTGTTGTAATATTGTGGTGTTATTGTTGTTTCTGATATAAATGAAGCAGTGTGAAGTTTACCAGTTCGTGTTCAGTCAGAGTGGTAGAAATTAACCTGTATGGCTAGATATAGTGATTGCAATGAAATATAAGGAATAACGAAGAACATACAACAACATAAAACAAAACCAGCTGATATGTTGACCTATTATATAAAATACGTATATACTAAGATTGTATTACACCGGACATGATGAATCTAGATCTAGTGAATTTATCTGTCTGCTTTCGCTCTACTTGAGATTAATCTTCCGTTACGTACTGACTTATAAGTACAATATATATACACCCACGAAATCATTGGCTATGCGTATTTCACACTTCTTATTTTTTAATTGAATAATATAATAATAATTACATTTAAAAAGAAACCGTTGCTTGCTATAAATAAGAAACTATTTATGGGGCAAAAAAACTCATTGATAATATATTTCACTTGATGTAAAATAAATAGTGACAAGTACACTGTAAGCAACTGCACGGCAGTTACACCCACAGTTCCGCTCAGAATTTATGTCGAAACCGACATTCACTGCGGAGAACATTCGCAGCAAATAACCTAGGCGTTAAAACAACTAGCACAACAACTAGCGCACTTAACAAACAGACGTATCCGTATCAGATATAGCGTATCGAGACGGCAGGACATTACTTCTGCGCTATCGATAAAGCTCAACGGTAAGCGAAATAGTTTTGCCACGCAGTGAACATAAATAATTGTCATAAAGTAGATAGGGACTGATGGATGGGCGCCGCGCCCTGCAACTAACGAGGAAGCAGCCGAGACGGACAAAAAGCGAACGGACGCAGAAAACTCGAGCATTGAACACTAGGAATCCTTCATGTCGCTGCATAACAGAGTTACTTAACTATTTGCACGCATCGTTCACATAAACCCGTAGATAAACAGATGATGCGAACGCACATAACGCCGTTCCGCTATTTATTTTCACGCACTACTTGTACAGAGATTCATAAAAGCGGAACGCTATATTATGTCTGAATTACAAAGTCTTTTGCAGGGCTTGTTTACTTGCGTATGTGACAAATATTTATCTTTATGTATTCACATTCATAAGTTTATTATACCAATATTTTAAATATGGAAGGGAATTTTGTGAGCATAACTACATGGGAATTGATCTCTAGGAAAATGGCAACCATTCGAAAAATTCTTTCCCCACTTGAAAGGTTCACTATTCTCCACAATTACATAATATACGATGTATAATGTACACACATTTATAAATTACGTAGTACCAAGATGATATTCGTGAAGTAAGTCTGAAAAACATCATACAATTTTGAGAGCTGGGCTTGGCTTAATTCTCTTAAAAAAATCTTTTTCTTCCTTTTATACGTCACAGTAAGCATTTTTTTAAATCAAAAATAACGAATTACGCGTAACTTTTGAACTTTTTAATCGATATAGTGTTTAAATATACATAATAAAATATTATAGTAGTGGTCATACTGGTTCAGCCTAGTTGAAGCAAAGGCTAGTTTAAAATATAAACAAACATGTTGCACAAATTGTTGCATTGAAGATCATTATGTTATTTGTTCTGTTTTAATAGTTAGTACTTATTCTTAATCAGTAGAATGACTTGAACACAGCGAAAAACAAATCCTAACCGTTCACTCCATTTGTGCATTATTTGCATGGCGTTATGTACAACGGCCAAGACACAGAAGAGAAATGAATTCAATATAGAAATAAAGCGAGAACACGCTCAGGAAAACGGCTTAATTAAATAGTTTCAATTTAAATTATAGCTTATTCTATGTAAACCCAGTTAAGATAATGATTTTTAAAAACAATGTAGTAAATAGGAAGTGCTAGTACCTACCTATTATAAAATATTTTCTTCTTTTTACTTAATAAAAACAATTACGATTTTGGTACTGTTGATTTATGAAATTTATTATTCATTTTAATTCATAACTGTCCCACCGCTTGGCTTTGGTCTTCTCTTACAAAGTAATAGGTACCGGCCAAAGTTTACCATACTGGCCAAATGTAGATTGACTGACTTAACTTACAGGTTTCTTCGCGATTTTTTTCTTTACAGAAGCAAATGAAAATTAACTTGTAATACGCTCATGACTCTTTGAAAATTAGAGATGTTAACAGGAATAGGACTCAGGCCTCTTCGATCGGGGACCAACGTTCGAACCACTATGCTATCATTGCATGAAATTTGTTGTGATTCATTCTGTAACCTGTATTTTAACGTAAATTAATAACTTCCTTACATTAATGAAAATAAAGTAGAAATGAATAACTATGAGAAATCCATTTTCCATCCAAATTTTATAATCGGCATTGCGAGTTTTAACCCAGAACTTAAATGCCTATTGATTGCGTCGTCATGCATAGTTATGTATAACGAATGCTGTTTTATTTAAATAGAGTGACGAAATGAACGTAGAGAGGTTGTCAGAGCTTATTCGGGCGGCGACACATAGCCACATAGGTACTACAACACATGTAGAGTCGGGCGGCTACGTGTGTGATACGCGCGAGAGAAAGCGTGCTTAATCAGATAACTCAGATTGTCAACCGAACTCGGGCTCCTGAAATCGGGTCGAATGTCGATATACTCGATTAATTAATTGACGGTCCGAAAAGTTGGAAGTAAGTGGTCCGAGAAGGTAAAACTGTTGTGAAACGCGCATTGTGGCCACGCTGACGCTATTTTCGTATAGTACCATTCACATTAAATACGTTAAAATATGTAACGTATGATCTACTCTTAAATGATGAGTCAAGTAAAATAACATGCAAAATGATGTAACATTTAACAAGCTCCTTGTACATCTATTATGTTGGGGACTATGATATACCCCCAAATTGTTTAAAACTTAAGTATATCTTCTTCGCACTTCATTATATGAAAAATATATTCACATTAATACATAAAACTTGTATACACACGCCCGAAATTAAGTTTTATGATAAAATCTACTTAAAAGTAATCTTTACGCATCAGGTTTTAAATTACGTCACATCAACTTTAATGGACAACAGAAAAGGCTCTGACATCTGAGTATTAAACAGTATAGTTTCGTTGTATAATGTTCTTGGTATTAAAATATGTAAGGAATCGAACAGAACCCGGGATTTTCTTCACATTTAAGTTTATACTTATCTAACTCTTGTGTCGATAATTTCCCAAGTCTGATAAAATTAGAAATGCGCTTAGATGTAATCAAAAGCAAGTTTTGTCTTTGATATCTTGCATAATTTAGATATTTATAACAATGTATCTCTGTCATGGCACAATGGCTACATTGTTCGTTATCAATTGCAACTTTAAAATAGGTACTAAATTACGTAAACCATTAGCCGTTGGACTCTAAATTAGTTGCTAAATGTTTATGAATCACTTATTGCTACGCAATTATTAAATAAAACATTGTTTCTATTTATGACTAAATTATTTCGATAGATATATAAGTAGAGAAATAAATAAGCTATAAAAATGTATTAAACCGATAAACCTCGATTATGAACATCTCTAGTATCGTGCGGAGCGATATATCTGCTCGTTTGATTTTACAGTTACGCATGCATTATGTATATTGATAAATACCTTTGGCTTTGGGGAATTCTAATAAAGCAGTATAATGTTTATATTTATTAACAACTTTGAGAACGTTCAGTAGAGGTGGTGGACACCGTTACAATTTTATATGTAGAATATCTATTAGTGTAGTCGGTTCCGTTGACTTTACGCGCCATCCGGAGAAAGGCCATGTCGCGGTCATTGAAACGCTGACTTATTCACAGGTACAAATGACTAATAAACTGAATCACTATTAAACTTTATATTTAGAGCTCGTACTGAATATTAATGCACGATTACTTTTCTATATTCCTGGTAATGCATTTGCTATTACACAACGCTAGTACGGCACATATGACAACAAAACTTGTTAATCTCACTACTAATTTAGTAAGATTGTTTCTATTCAACAAACAGGCATTAACACCTGGTAAAAATGGAATAAATTTAGGATGAATCTTCTTCGTTGATATTATGGTGCATGTATAATAATAATTATTATTATGTATATGTATACTGTAACCATTGAAAATTGCACAAAAATATATATAACCATATGAAATGATATTAATTTGTAATAATGGTGACATAATATTAGAAAACCAGGTGTTAATGCCTAAATTTGTAACCTGACACTTTATAAGATACGACATCCTAAAATACATACATACATACTTTTTTATTAAATATCCTGAAGTGTATACATAAAACTTATATTAGTATTTTAAAAATTACGTTTCGCACAGTCACGTAAGTTACTCTACAAGGATGTTGTGAGAATATTCGTGTGGAGATTGTAGTAAATCTTTACAAAATATTACGTAATATTATTTAGTTGCTTGTAGATTGTAGAACAACCCTTAGAAGTATTAAAATAAAGCCAACTATCGTAACTTCTTTCAAATATGTACGAACGTCATATTAAGAGTAGGTGTGTAGCTATAGAGTTAGGCAATTTGCTTAGACTGACCTCTAAGATAATGTTAACTTTTCATTCCTAAATTACTAGTAATAAAGTTGATTAGGTTAAAGGTACCAAATTTACTGATACGTTTTGGTAGTGCGTACGCTGCATGTTGGGTGCGGCAGTTGGCAAGCCACGTGATCCAGCGATCCATCAATCTGAGGCGGCGATCGGAGGTGCTTTCTCGTCGTTAGCCCTATATGGCCGGGACAGCCACCGCGCCTGGCGCAAGCCACTTCTTTTTCATTTTATTTTCTAACTCGTCCATAGAAATCGTCCTAACTGCATATTTTTCATTTATGTATGAGAAGTGAAATCATAAGAAAATTTCAGATGGTAGAGCCGAATAGAAATCAATATACGCATATAAAATGAATATGTTGAAATACAATACTTGCAGAATGTTGACGTTACCTTTTTAGGTTACACATTTGTTTACTTTTTACATAAGTTTTATATTTTTATCAATCATCTTACGAGGCTATGTTTTTGTTGCAGAGTGTCGTTATGTTAATGTTCCGAGAAGAAAAATCTCCAGAAGATGAAATTAAAGCGTGGCAGTTTTGGCACGGCAGACAGCATTCTGTCAAACAACGTATATTGGATGCCGGTAAGTTATTATTGTTGTTAAGGAACCTCGTTAAAATAATTTTGCATGTGATGAAGTAATTAGATTCTATATAATGAATT
>DWPA01000010.1:0-49690 GCA_018251375.1 Calpodes ethlius
CCGCGTTAATATAGGAAATTAATTGAAATTACATTGGCGCCACCTGCCGAAAATTGGTCGTACCAACTTAGAAACCTTTGTGGGCTCATGCACAAAAACTACGTTAAAGATCATCACATGATTAAATGAATAGTTTACGATTCCATAAAGGACATACATACAAACATTCATTTTTATATATTAGAAAAGAATTGTGAGAACCTTATTAAAATTTTACTTGCTATTGCGCAAGTCACTCAATTTTGGGTCTGCATCACATGATCTCAGAATTTTGATGCATTCCACTTAAACTCAAAGTTTATTAATCCCTTAGCTAGGGGATCTATGAATTATAACCATTGAATATAACACCCCAAAGGATTTTATCATAATTAACGTTCATTTAAGAGTCAATAATTTAAAAAAGTGGCTTCTGTTTAAAAAAATGCACGAAAATAAATAAATATTATCTTTAGGACAAAATGTTTATTTTTTAAAATAACAAATGACAATATTTCTGATCTTTTGATTGGATAACCTCAACGCAGCACCTTTGAATGTTTTATATCTTGTACTGTACCCCTTAGGCTGAGAACCCACCAGAGATGTGCGAGGTAGTAAGGCGGTGAGCTAAGAAATCAACCGACGGATTTACTTCTGTTCCTGATTACGTAATGAAGTGATTCCAGTGATGTATTTTTCCTTCACTTACACTGGGAACAATGATAATGATTCGAACGTTGGTTCCCCGAATGTGAGGGCGTAAGTTCGAACCCTGCATGCTGCCTGTTCGAACCTGTAATTTTCAAAAAATTATGTGCGTATTACAAGATATTTATCACTTGCTTTGGTGAAGGAAAACATCGTTTCGAAACTTGCACACCCGAGAGTTCTCCATAATTATCTCGAAGGTGTGTGAAGTCTACGGATCCGCACTTGGCCAGTGTGGCTATGACGGCTATGTGGTTGTGACGAACACTGGGAACACAGAGCAACTACGCGATGCCTCTTTTTGAAGGATACTCTCTAGGTAAAGGTCGTTGGCGTCCACAAGGGAACGTAAGCCGCTTTAAGAATAACTGGCCTAAACGATTCCTCTGTCCTTGAAAGTCAGTCGGATGTACACAGTAAGTGTTCAACAATAAACTGAGGCGCTCTGGCGGTATTATCGTAACGTCTTCACTCCACCGTCGCCGCGCGCCGTCCCCGACACACTCCACGCAACCCATCCCATTTCCCCATTGTATCAGATCACAGATAAAATACGAAGGCGTGAATAACGTCTGTTTCATTCCATTGTGTGCCGGGTTTAATGTTTGCACTACTTGGTATCAGGGGTAAGCCGCGAGGACAAGGCATTCGTATATTAATACGAAAGTTCTATATGCTTTAACTGCACAAGAGGATTCATTGAGTTAAAATCTCACATTACTCGTATACTTGACGACCCAGTAGTCATGGTAGTGACCTGCCTGCGAAGCAAGAGGTCCCGGTTTCGATTCTCGGCCAGAGCAGATCTTAAATGACAAATATATGTTTGTTATCGGGTCATGGGTGTTAGTGATATTTAATTTGTGTAGTCTACGCCACCTGCGATACAAGGAGTCCTACTGCAGGGATATGAGTGTATAAGCTGTTTTTTTATTATTCTTTACTTTTTTAACCGAGGAATAAAAAAATTATATAGATAATTTCTTAAATTACACTACTGAATCCTGCTCTGCTATACAAATATAACTAAATAAAAAAAATACTTTATTCCACTAATCAGGTACAATGTTTTATTTTCTATAATTAATGTATCAACGAATTTAGCTTTCTGTTTTTTTTGTACATGCAACCTTTGACGATCATTACTTGGTATTCAAAAGCAGTACAAAGAGTACTGTTTACGCACCATACATACATACATACCATACATTATGCACTAAAGAACAGATAAAGTTGCGGGACAGTATAACATAGTCTTTATCATATTTAACAAGATGTATCTCTTTGCCATGATAATTTACAACCCATTCCTATCTATAACCTATCTATCATCACCGATAAGTCATCATACTATTAACAAAAAACTAATTGTTAACGCCTGGGTAGAAATTCGACGGGGACATGACGCACGCAGTTATTGGATGTGTAGTTGTCGCTGTCGACATGCGACATATCGGCTCACGTATGAACGAACTTATAAAAACGCGTCCGTCAACTTCGTGTGACATTTTCTCGTGTCGTTGTCGAGTTGCTGTCGTCTGTGTCAACCGAATAGACGTTAATGGAAGCATGTTGCTACCCGGAAGTTTAATTATCCTGTGCTGAAGTCCATGCGGCATTAGGTAATCGACATTGGCACACTTGATCAATTTCAAATTAAAAATAATATACTTGTATGTGTTTTCCTTCTTACCATAGTTTCTACGGTTAGACGAATAAACAGACCAACCCAATCGGGGTTGGAAGAATCCTCTTCGCGCTAAACGTTAAGTATTTAATCACCCGAAAAGCAATCCGAAACACAAAAAGGTCAACGAGGTTATATCAGAAGTTTGGAATTTGGGGTCCGACTAAATGAGCGCGACCTTATTTCAAACATCGACCGTCGCCCTACCGAAGGCGATCCCTTGACCACAAAATGGTTGAGTCAACAAAACAACTCGAGAAGGTACAACGCAAAAAATATATGAAGCAACGTCTAGACCGCACCAAAATAACACGAGCCGACCAAAGGTACGTACTACGGGAACTCGTTCGCTTCTCGTTTCAACTTCCGTCTAGATTATGATTCTCGAATCAAAAAAAACACGCTCACTGTTAATTCCACAGGTAATTGTTTACAATTAATACTCATTAACACCAGTTTATCAGTGATTACGTAACATACATATGTAGTAGATAGCATACAAATCTGAAAATTAAAGTAAAAAATATAGAAACTTTGGAAGCAAACCAAAATTTATTTATATATAATAAGAAATATACTTATACAACAATATTTTTGCTCATTTTTTCCTGGACACTCAGAGCTTTTAAAATATTTAATATTTTTCGAAAATATCTCTGGTGAAATAGTAACGTGTAAGGAAAAAACTGACATGATAAAATTATAGAAACAAATGAAATACATTTTACTTACAATTCCATAATTTAGACATCGTACCAATTAATTACACGATTCGTTTTGGACCTTACCTGTAAACAAAAAAAAATGATATTTAATATTAGAATCTCAAAGTTTACCCAGATAAATATACATAAATCAGGATGTTTTTTTTTCTCAGATATTATTCATTTTAAGAAGGATCGACATTCAACCATCAAATAAAAGCCATAATAAGTTACAAATACTTATATGGTATAATTATAATTCTATGGTACGCTGTCATCATTATTACTTATAAATACATTTTAGTAAATCAAAATAACACCGACGTTACAAGTAATTCATTCCCGTCACGTTTTTAGGAATTTAACACTATTTAAATCCATGAGAGAGACGGAGATAGTGCAGAAATATTTCTGCATTGGATATCCAACGAGGACAAAATTTGAATCGACAAAGCGTCGTTTTCCAACGGTACGGGCGCGGAGGTGCCAATTCTCGGAAATACGCAGGTAGGGCCAGGGCCCGCCTCCATTCGCCTTCCAGCTTGTTTGCTCATCTCAAACCACCCGCTTAATCTGAACATTCCCAGACGATACAATAATGGCTGCCAAGATGATCGAATACAGTTTGATGAGATAAATTAAATTATTGAGTCTCGTGAATATTTTAATTTTAACGTACACTTAAATAATCCTATGCGTTATATTAGCAGTTTTTAGTAATGACTTAGATTTATCATTCGTTCTGTTAAACGCTACATGCCCAGCTTTTCAAGCTTTGGTTAGTTCAGTATGTTGTAAATTAAAACTCAAGTTTTTAACATTTAGGTTGCACATTGAACTAAACCATATAACAATAAATTTAGTTCGATAGCATTGTGTATTACAACCGTTTATAAACTAAGCCCTGTTTTCTCTCCGAAAGATCCTGTAACATATTGTTATGTAATCTAGAAATGGCAGCCCTATATATACCTAATTACATCAAGTTCCCAAACTCAAAATATACGTAAGCACCGAAATAAAATCACACAATTTACGGTATTGCGGTCGATATTGAGATATCATGTAAACACAACAACATCGGACCATTCCGTTAACAATAAACATTCGAACCCATCGTTCGATTGTATCACCACCTTGCACCGCGACCGACATCGCTATCATCTAAACGCGTGTTTCGCCCACTACATTAACCTAAAATGTTTTAATTAACACGAGGTTCAATGTTCAATTTTCAATATACACATTAATTACTGCAGTATCAGATTAGTTTGCAAAAACGTATTTTAGTTCGTAAAGTAATTATATAAATTGCATAAGAACACGGTCATTATAATAATTATAACTATTTCTGAAGTTAGCGTTATATTTATTTTTATCATTAACATTATTATTATTCAGATATGTCATTTTATTTCAAAAAGTATTTATAACATTATACTATCATTACAAGATGATATTTTGAAAACGCCATATTGTAAATTGTCTTATAAAATATTGCAAACAATTAAAAATCAACGTTAAAGCTATTACTTCACTATGTAACGCTTACCAATACGACGCATCACGATTCTTGCAACGACCTATCGGAATGAGATATGTATCAACAATGAAATCATCGATGAACACCGAGAAACGGCGCGAAGACGAAGAAATTCTAATAAAACGATGATGGCAGATCGCCAACAGCTGTCATAACGCAACCGACAACCGTAGATACATCGCTACGTTCTTGGGTGATACGGCGCGTCTATTCGATACGAACTAGGCAAAGAGTTTACCTGCAACTACCCCGTTTCCAAATAGTAGATGTTGCTCGAGCAACAATAAAAAAGTTCTCAATTCCTTTCTATCACTGGTTGCTAGGCAACGATTTGTTGTTAGACACTTGCTTGAATTTGGCTAAAATATACATCATAGTGCCTGTTCCCACAGAAATGAGATGTTTATTCGCGGTTAAAAGTTTTGCATTATCTAAATGCTCTCTAGTACTTACAAGGATTTTAATGCAAGAAATGAGACAAATTTCTAATTAAAAGTTGAATGTGCTTTAAATGTTTGGAAGATGTATGTGAAGTTTTCTCGGTGGCTGAAAGATGTTTTCTTTACAGTAAAATGAAGTAATCCTACTGGGGGACACGTGATTTCACTTTCTAGCACATTTCCGATGGAAATGCAGAGGAAGAGGAGAGACAAGAAAGTCCTAAAATTCCTTATCTGTCGACAACGCATTGTTTACGCCTCTGGTGTTCAAAGCTGGCGATGACCGCTTAGTATCACCTAGCTCGTGTTTTAGCCTGTTATACTATCAAACTAAGAATTTCTAAGTCAATGACTTCGAATTCAAAATCGTTCTCGAAAAGTACGGTTTGCAAAGAAATCAAAAGTAACCTTTTGGCAGAGAAAAGTATTAAAGATAATATTACTTTCTTTTTATTTTTACCCTTCTTAAGAAAAATATTCTACTAATTTGCTAATTCATTTTATCACGTAGCTGTTGTCGGAACAAATAACGAAATCATTGGTATTACAAAGTTGTCTTTATTAAAATCTTGAGATAGTATATTTTTTAATAACTTTTTTCTTAAGCTTAGATTACTGCCTGTTAGACAGCCCCTATGACGTCACAATATGGCGGGAGGTCAAGCCTACACTTAGTTTGATGACATTAGAGGTATAAATATTCAAAGAAAGCAACTCGCTTCGCTGGAACTTAAAGCGGTCGCTCTGTACAATTGCATCAACAAACTCAATAGTAGAAAACACCGCGATCTGCCAAAGACAACTTCAAAAGTTTTAAACTTCATTTTATTGAAGCTTACTTCAAACACTGAACCCTTCACAGACTTGAGCCATTTCAATCGAAATTGGAATTGTGACTTCGGAAATGTAGCGACGGAAAAATTATTATCGAATTTTTGGAGAAATAAAATTAAATATTTTGTGAGTTCTAAAATACTTAACGTTAAACAACAGCAATCTTAACATGTTAAATTTTAATTATGTTGATGTTACGGGACATGACGTAATAGGAGCGCACTCGACTTTAGTTGCGGATGTATGAGCCCCAACCGCTGGTTTTCAATGCGGCCTTATATACATAACAAAACTTAATCGTACAACGGATTTTTTTAAATAACTGAGGCAGGTACTTATTTCTAGTAACGTATAGGAAGTAATATAAATATAATACAGTAATGTCGGAGCGGTTTCATCATCGGATGCCCAAATTGCTTTTAGGCTCAAACCTAACACGCACCTATGATTTAGAATTTACGTCATAATGTGCTTATAATAATTATATAATAAATATAATGTTATAAATTTAAACTGACTATTCAATACGCAAATAATAAATAAATATAAAGCCATTATCATCTATTACCTGTGTATACGGATACATACTCGGCCAGCGTGTTTGACTATGACATTAAACCCTCTTATCCATGAACTTAATACGACCGTTATCGCATACATTGTTCCGCCTAGCAACTAACTTTTGGAGGACATAAATATCGACGCCATAATGAGTTATTATATCAATTGCCAAAATCATGTCAAGCTAATATTAATTAATCTGACACAAACTTTTTCTACACGTTTGTTTAAATCATAAAGTCCAATATCAGCGATAAATATAAATTAATTGATAAACAATTCACACAATTGAGTTTTTCTTCTTTCTATCCATCACCTGTGAGGGCGATGCGGATTCATTAATAAAAAGGTAATTGAAGTGACAAAAACATGCAAACAAACTGACGTTAACCTGTCCAGGTGCAGTTACAAAGATTGACAGGTAACCAGAAATAAACGTATACGAGAGAAACTTCGCCTTGGTGGTGCCAACGGAGAGGTGGGTCTTCTCCAGCCCGCCCACCGCGTCTGTTTAATAGTTTCTAATTAAATTACAACTCGAGTCAAGTTTGACTCATATCGCTTGGAAACTTTCAATCTGTTCCCGATTAAAATCAAATATCCAGGCTCGGTGCACTTCCATAGCTATCAAGTTGCTAAGTCTTAATTAACATAATATACTAATTAAGGTACGATGTAAACGTTAGTTCCTATTGTTCTGACAATATCAATTAATCAATTAAATTATCACTTGCTAAAACGACGGCCCCGTAATCTAGTTGGTAGTGATCCTGCCTGCGAAGCGTGGGGTCTTGGGTTCGATTCCCGGCCGGAGCAGATATTTGTGTGATAGATAAATATTCGTTCTTCGTTCGTTCCTCGGTGACGTGTTATTTGTACTGTCCATGCCGCCTGCGACACAGGTGCATCCTACTGCGGGGGTATGAGTGTGATAGCGTTTAAAACGAATGAAAACATTAACCCCCTGCAAACACAAACACTATGACATCTCACTATAAAATAAAAAGAAAGGAACGTTTGTTCGTATTCCCATATACTTCAATCTAGTTTCTTGATAATGCCAAAGACAAAGACGGAATGAGAACAATAGATCCTCTTTCCATTTCACTGTAAGACTTCATAATACTGTTATTAAAACAAATTATATTTATTTGTCTCCTCTTTTGACATTCGTTTAAAAAACTCGTAACTTAGTTAAAAAATAAGAAAAATAATATAAAATTGACTATTATTTATAGCGTATACCAATTTAAAAAAGGTGCTAGCGACTAGACTAGATAATTTATACTCTTGGGACACCCGAGCCCGGCACAGACAGACGGACGGAGGCAATCAAAGTTACCAAATGAAAAAGTTTCGCGCAACCCGTCCTCACGGCATGTTTTCTTCTTATTTGGTCTCGTTTGCGTTCCTTTTTATCGAGTCCCCTAGTTACCGATACACTGGAATCCACCACGGTCTATTTGAACGTTCGGTACGTCCGCACCGAGTCCCGCATCGAGCTTGCAAGGAACAAGTTTGGGAAGACAAACAAGATTTATTCCTACGCCGACGATACGTTCTGCATACGAATTCGCCAAGCTCTAATTTACCAATCATTACGCTTGTTTGTAACAGATGTAGGTAGGTATATTACAACGTCTTCATATTTTTTCTTACATACTTATTATGTTGGCAGTTTTTACTAACTTTTGAAAATCTTTTGTGTAGTACAATCCTTTAGCAGTCACTGTGTATGCATTCCTCATATTGTTTAGAATAAGAGTTAACATTTGTGAATGTTAAGTTAGTAACATGTTTAGTTCACTCTGAATTAAAATGTCGATGGGTTTTAAATTTTAACAAAAACTTCTTCAAAAATACGTTCTTATTAAATAATATTTACTCATGTTAGTTATCTTCTATTAATGTAAGAATCCATTTCAGGTATTTTCATTAAACAGCAATAGAACATGCGATATAATACTTTGCGAAAAACACCAAGACGATAATTAACGATATCCATAGCCGTACCTCCTACGACTATCTCTGTGTAGGTACTTAAAAGGAGTTTCCTTGAAACGAATAATCGCAGTGCAAACAATAGGATTCGCTATCACAATGTGTCCTAGTTACAAAATGATAATTATAACGTCTTGACAAAGCTAATGTACCGAGGCGCCTAAGCGCCATCTATCGGTTACCTTATTACCAAATTTGATAAGATACCTGGTTGTTAAGCAAGCCAACCATTTGCTTAAACGTAGGTCTGCAAGGTATGGTAAGTCTGCACTTGGTACGAAGTGATGTTAGGTACAAACTCGCTGATTATTTTAAAGACAAGACAGATAGACAAGACTGCTTTATCATGAGTTTAAATAACCATGTAGCAAGTCAGTGTTCTCTTTAAATTTGAATCCAAAAATATATCCTTGGGAGTTTCGTAATCAAATCAATAAACGATGAATTATTGAACTGTTTAGTTCAAACTCGCGAAGTGACCACATTAGTGCATGCGCTTGAATTAATGAATGAGATTTCTGCCTATAAATAGGAGCGTCGTACGAATATGTCCCGCCTGAGTCATCCTCAGTGAACCTCGCCCCGCACCCCGCACTGCTCGCTCCTCACTCCTCACCTCTATAGCCAAAGTTTAAGTGCGTACAACACAGCATTACACGTTTTGGAACACGGAACAAAAGGTTTATTACCTTGCTCCAAAATAACATTAACAACACCTCCATTATATAATTATTATCCTGTAACTGAATTCGTTGTAATTGGAAACAAGCCGAGTTGAGATAAAACTTAATTATGGGTCTAATGAATAAAGTTGACAATTTCAAACTCTGCATATGTAATACCGAGTTATGTAGGGATCTATCTATACGTATGCATATTTCAGTAATATAAAATATTTATATAATTTATGTGTTCCCCGCCTTCGAGTTTAAAACTTTAAAACGTTAAAACCATTTAAGATCGGATTGGCACCCTTTGAAAGGTTCACTTAACACATTCCCAAACAAATAGTATTAAACGTACCAAATTAATTTCGCAGAACTGCAAAGTATACAAATTACGCTAATATTAATAATACCCGTAATACTTTTGCAACACTAAAAATAAATCCAGGCAATTGTGATTCACCAGCGACTTATTTTTAAGAAAGCGACGAAGGAACCAGATGGCCTACAAGCGACAGACCGATAAGAGACAACAGATGTTATCGGTCAGATGCTGGGAAACGGTTACATAACTACATCGTAAGTAGTGTTCAAAAACGATGTGATGACAAAAGTGTCAAATCGATTAATGATGTCATTGACAATTAGATTTCGTCATCACTGACATACTGTTTTGGCGCTAACAAACTGATATTTACTTAATTGTTTAAACCCGCTCGTACAAATTATGTGACAACTTTGTAGATATCAGCTTAGCGGAGGACGCTCCAAACCTAATCAATTACAAGACCATGCTCTGCTACACAGCTTGTGTCAATTGTAAGTTTATAGTTCCAGTTTAATCTCGTGCATGGTCGTGAGTTACTATGTCTTAAACTTCAGAGTTAGCCAGTCTAGCTGCAAGACCTGCACCGTATTTAACGTTTGCTTAAGTCTAGGAAATAAGATAAAAATTATTTGTAATTTTTGGGAAACTTACAAAATCTCGTCAAAGTACTGTAGTTATAATCAGACCCCGTATAGGTATTCCACACGGAAATCTGAATTCATACCCTTAAGTTTTATTACCTTGAGAAAACCTGTTTCTTTAAGCGTTCTAAATAATATTTTGAATAATATGTCAGATCTGTCTGCTAATCTGCATTTGGACAATTGTGAAATTCACTCTTTAGCCAGAGCGGTATTATGAAGTAGTATTAGATCAGGACGATAGAAAGTTTTTATATTGGAATAAATACTCATTCCTTCATCGTTATTCGGCCTTGCAGTAGACTGTCAATGAGTATTCCTACTAGATTCCTTTTCTATTTCTTATGAAAGAGAAAGCATAGAATGCATAACGTTAATAATTCACAGTCGATTCAGAATTCAATCGATACCAGATACAGACAAAGTTTGTCAAGGATTGATAATATAAGGAGAAGTGGTATGAAATTTAGTGTCGAAAACTAAACAAAAAAGTTAGACATCCAATCCAATATTGATTTATACTCAGTTGACTAAATCTCAAACAATAAGTGTAAATTTCTTCAAAAGTAAACGAAAGCACGAAACCGCTCAGTCATTTTCAATTACTTTCCCAAATCAACTTCTTTATATTAACTCGTACTTCTTTTGTTGCTATTTTCCAAGTATTTCTTGTAAATTGAACCGGTTGGCGGACAATGCGGCGTATCACAGTAAACTTTACTCAAACTGGGTCACGAAGCTGACGAACTTAAGGCCCCCACGCTACTGCCTCTACCGCTTATTGATGGCTGAAAAGTTACAAGCTTTTTGACAACATTGCAAGCATAATATGTTCAGTTGTGTACACGGTATTTAGTTGCAGATGTTTTTGTCATAGACAAGATTGTGGTGGGATGACTCATACACAACTAGTGACGTTGGCGCACTGTGCCAAAATGTCTTATCAAAGATTCTAGGTAATCATTGTTGAGTCTGATACTCGACACCCCTCAGTAACCACTAATTGGAAACTTTGGAGTCATCCAAATTATATTAAATTACAAAACATCTTAAATTTATATTTTATCTCACTCAAGTTTTCTTACAAGTTAAGTTTCTTTAAAGTGCTATGAAATACAAGACCATCAAATTATACGCGAAAAAGTATTCCAAACGTTTCACAAAACTCATTTATATTATTGCTATCTAATGTCAAGAACGTATTTAACCTCAAAAGCAACGAGTAAATTGCCCCCGAGACTTCAAATAGGGCATTCAGTCACTAGAAACGTTTATCTCGTAAATATTTTACGGCGTACGGAGGTACGATGATCGCGAATCCTGAATGTTAATAATTAACTGCTGAAATTGGCTGCGACAATTTTTAATAGAGATAAACGTTTAATACTTGCGGGCCGCCATTTTGTCATTGAATACGTCCTCCATTTGCATTTCCGAGTAAATCCCCTGCAGTGAGCACGAGGGAAATAAATAAATAAATACTAGTGTAATCCACGTATGCGCACTTTATTTGATTGCGGATTTTAAATACATTTTGTATGTACATATGGACACGACCCGTCAGTGTCCTCCGGCTTACAGACTTTATGATACCGTATCTACTCTTTACACTCCACAACCGAAATATTGAAAAACACCGATCAAATGTTATTCATTAGTTCACAACATTTATCATCTTACAGAAACTGGTTAAGCTACTCTTGATAACGGATTAATAACATACACAAACAAGTTCTTGCAAACACAATATACGTACGATAGCACGTCTAGTTAAGCCTCCTATGATTGAGAGGATTATGAGCATTGTTCTTAACGCTGTCTTCGCTCTACTTCAACCTATCCATATAAAATTTATAATTTAAGTTTACCATTAATTTCCTTAATTGAAATAAAGATATAAGTGAAAGAATTGTATTATTATCTAGTTTCCAATGTGCTTATAATTGTCATTTGTCCTGAACATCAAAAACGCCTGCGAAACCTAGAAACTGAAATAGCATTTTGGTACTTCAAACACCCCAAGTCTCATCGTTGCGAGAATACTTGGGGAAACTCCGAACTAGATAACTAGAATGGCACAAATCTTCAAATACATATGCGAAACAGCGCCGCCGTAGCATTAGTTCAAATTTGCAAACACTGCGAGTCATTACGGAAAGCACAGTTAGCAAGGAGTTGATGACGACATTTGGGTGAGGTTAATGGCTCAAATCTCCACATTAGCAATTCAGCTGAGCATAAAAGACAACACCACAAACACAAGTTTGGAAGTTATTTTTCGTAATGGCTTAATATTAACTCCAAAAGCTTATAATCTAAGAACGAGTTGCTTGCTTATGTTATACTGCAGCCATCTCGAATTTCATGTTTCGATTTTATAAACGTTCGACTTATAAGCTCGTTAAATTGACCTAAACGTTCTTGGGCCCGGTTGAATACACGAAAGCTTCGTCGATTTTAAAAGAGCACCTTCCTAAAAGGCTGGCAAATTTGGCACAGATCTAGCCTAACTTTGCGACAGTAAGAAACAGGTAAAACTTTTTAGCGCCAACGTCGATATGGTAAAAATGTACCTTAGTCATTATGTTCTCTAAAACGAGTGGTTTTAAGATAATTTCCCTTAACATTGACGCAAAGTTTTATGGATTACTTAAATTACGATTCATGGCTACAAAGTTAAGAGAACCATGTATTGATCAATATACTTCTCTGGCTGATTCTGATAACTCCTGAAGTCATTGTTTGCATCATATCAATTCAATCACTAGAAACAATAATTTAAAGTTCTAAATTCAGATATTTTACTAGTATCTATCGACAAATACCAATTACTACATTTGTGAATCACATTTGGATTAACATACGATCTAAAACAAAACAACAATTTGCTAGATAGGAAATAAAGTTTAAATTTCGCGAAAACACCCTTAATTGAAAAAAATTGCGCGACCGGGGCGAAACCACCCTTACACGTGTTAATACCAGTTAGAGCGTTACGTATAGGTATGTTTGTTTTACTCTTTATTGTACACCAATAGGAAAACGACGGTGACAGCACGGACAGATAAACATTGCTAATTTTGTATTATCGTCCTTATTGCAGGGTAGGTTACTCTAGTGATGACATCAGATAACAGACCGAAGTATTTGCATTAATTAGTTAGTGGACTACATTTTTATGGAAAAATATTGAACTTTTAAAAAAACGTACAAGTATTTATGATTAAATGATTGATAATTTCAAATAATCGATCGCCTATGTAACATTAAATTTATCAATAACGAAGGTTGGTTGGAACAAACTTTTGTGTAAACTAAGCGTGCTTCTTGCAGCCCTTTTACTTATATTTATTCAGGTACCTACGCTTACGTCAATATTGGTTTGTATTACGTCTTTGAACTTAAATTTTACTAAGTTTAAATCAAATTCGCATCAGCGGTATCTATTTTTATTTATTTCTTTATGTTGATGCCGATTGATGACGTCATTCGCTTGTTGTTTTCGGTAATTGGCGCCCACATGCAAATGTCATTTATCGAAAGAGCACCTTGCGATAATTCAACATCTGTAGTGGCACTCGGTTAAATCAGTCATGTTGTGACACAGGAGCTCATTATCGACAAACAATCGTCTGTACGGTGTACCTTGCGCGTCGATATATATCCCGCACGAGCGAGACGAGAGTAATGTCTTTCAACGGAGCACCATGCGGAAATGGCCGCAAAAACAAGCAGCTGCCGTGCGCTTGACAACTACACAAAAAATATTGTCGATGTGAACGAAAATATAAAGGGACAGGTAGTCAGATAAGTGTTTAGCGTTAAAGCGGTGATGATATTTCAAATCAGTGAGCAATATAGAAATTCTACAACGACCGAATGTTTCCAACTACGCAAACCAAACGATTAAAATATTAGAGGATGCGTCTAGAAAGTAAGCTAAGTCCATGGGGAATGTAAGTGTAATAATTGTAAGTACGAGTAAAACTAGTTGGAGCTAACCGACCTCCAAGGAAAAACTGGAAAGGAAAGAAGAAAGGAAAGGAAAGAAAACACAAAAGCAAGAGAAGTCAGCTTGGACGTATAAAGAATGAACCCAAGGAAATGAACAAAAAACACACATAAAGAACTATAATCCTGTCATCCACTTAATAGTTATCCCGCTTGCCGCGCAAAAAATCTCAGTTACTCGGAGATAGTTATCTAATCATATGTTATTGATAACGAGACTTTTATATCTAGCATTTACGTTTCTACGTTCCGATTTTAACGTCATCTCCTAACTGAGACTTGTTCTCTAGACGAACTTCCAACAACATTGATCCATCAATTCTATGCGGTCCTTCAAGAAGATGCCCTTGATTGTAGTAATGTCCGTGAACTACGAAATGTTCCGTCAAGTGATCCATCTGCTCATTTACCTGCTCAGGATATAAAAGACGGGCAGGCTAATGTACACAGTGTACTTCGCTGTGTTGTATAAAGATAAACAAACAATTTCCTGTAACATTTTTATAAAAATGACTTACTGAGTTTCATTTTTCTCCCAGATTTATTATACCTTTTGTAAGCACGTTTCTTTGACAATTGTTGTTATTAAACACACAGAGGAAATCTATTGTGTGGAAGGAACTCTTAAGATTCATTGTCGTACTACTGCGATACTTTTATTTAATTAAAATAACATCTTCAAAGGGTTTTCAAACCTAATAATCCTCTCGGAACTAGTTTGTTTGCAACGTCTCCCGTCGATTCCAGGCCGTAGCAGAAATGCATGCCCCATTTATGCATGTACACGTTACACAAGCGACACATTGAATATGAAATAAGTATCTTTTACCGTTTACGTTAACGCTAAATAAACTATTTCAACCACTCCAGTAGCAGAGTAAAATTCTCCTGAGATAGCACTCCGCTTCAAATCTTTATTGCGCAGTTGTATACTCGTAATAACTAGATTACATTCTTGCATAATGCAATAAACAATATATTATAATGTAGTGTAGAGTACAGTGAATGAGTGAACACTCTAAGAGAAAAAAATAATACGACCACAAAGGCCAATAATAACACTCCACAGATATATCCGATGACTGCTTAATCCCGAGAATCCTGTATGTCGCAGATCGTCACCTTCATCATCACAAATAAAAACTGTTTCAAAGCTGGGCTTGGTTCTCCTCTCGCTATGATAAGGGTAGAGACCATAGTTTGGATTTTTCCTTCACCGATACAAGTGATAATTGAACTCAGGCCCACGTGTTCGGGAAACCAACGTTCAAACCACTAGGCTTTCAATGAGCCACGTAGTTAGGTATCAATTATCATGCATGTTGCAGATATTATATATGATAATTAACATTGAATGTCTCTATATTTTGTTACTATATGAGTTAGACCTTTTTCCCATTGTAATGCATAAAATCAACGTCCTTATAATCATAACATCACAGCATATTCCCAATTGTACAATAGAGCTTTACTCCAAGACTCGACTGACAATCCTGCCCAAGGAGCGGCAATTCGACAAAATACGACGTGAGCCTCGCCCCGACACCTGACGAGCGCGAATCCCTTTTGTCTTTGTGCAAACTTGAGTTCAAAATGGGACGCGACTCTATGAAAATCTTTTCATTCGTTTGCATTAGGAGCGAATTCACTCCGACAGTGCCGTGAGCCGTCGTAATGACTTTTCATATTAAAAGCTGGATAATGTGACCTCCATATTTGTGCGGCTGTAGCCTTTCAGCGGGCACGTTCACAATAAACCACATTGTCCATTGTACCGACTGATTTGTTTACCGACGCCATTAAGTCTTGCCTGAAACAATTTATTTAAACGAGTTTCGTGCGCGACTTTATTTAGCTATACGAATTGGACAAAACATAATAATATATATACGTACTTTATTCTCCATATTAAATATTGTTAGTTTTACGTCTACAACAACAGTCTCTGATGATCTGATCTGAAGAAAGTATGAAAATACATTTCTTAACATATTGCGTAAGGCCCTTATGAAATTTGTCCATTCTTCGTTAATGGACACCTACTCATATATATAAAATAACATTTATCATGAAAATAGCATACAAACGACGGACCTGATGATAAATGAACAGACAATAGACGAGTAGAAACAATTAAAGGAAAATGTTGAGCTTGATTAAGAACTTGGTAACGTTATTGAAGATACATCTAGGATGGCTAATATTTTATCTTACATGCATCTAACAGCTAAGCTGCTCGAGTAAACGACTGAAATTTCACTGTCTTCTCACATAGACAGACAGACAGACAGAGTTGTCTGCACCAGACCCACCTACACTTATTTATATTATGTAACGCGATGTCTTTCCATCGTTGACTGTAAGTTGTAATTAATACCATTGACCCACCTTGACCTCGTACGGTTGTAATTAAGATTAAATATATATATAGCCTGTCGCTCGGTAACAATGTAGTATTGTACATAAGTACTAACTAACAAACATTACCTGTTTACTAAGAAAGGATTCAAATACGTAACATAACGGAGCACTTCGTAGGAATGAGATGCTTTTTCCCAGCAAGAAGCCATATGACGAAAGCCTATGACTTTCGTGAGTCTCCTTGCTATCTCCACACAAAAAAATCATACCATAACGACGATCTGTTACGCGGGCACACATCATTATAGCGCATACAATTTTGGTAGAGTGAATGTTAAGAAACTTTTAGTTATTCCGACGACACAGAACGACGACAAGAACAATCTATGAGCATCGTAGCGAACCCCTACGTGTTTAGGGGATGATTTTATTACGATTTTCACTACTCGATGTTAAATTATATAACATTGTAAGGCGAAGTGAAAGTTTGACTTTCCTAGCTAGAATAACCAAACCTTCCAAAGAAGAAATGAAACACAACCGGAGATAAAACAGTCGTATCTTAGATATAATTTAGCTTTGTTGGTTAACAAACATGTAAGAATCACAAATTAATCTTACGCGTCCTTTACACGTGCTTAGACCTTTTCAAAGCAAACACGACTTTGAATTAACTAAACATTAAACCTCAAAGTAATTTAAATTGTATAGGGTCCGATGTCGGCCTAAAGCTATACATGTTTAAATTGTTCAAACAGTTATTAATAAATAATGAACAATAACAACCATTGAATTTTGCAGCCTTCATATTATATGAAGACTGGTTTATCAAGTAGAGGAAATGTAATACCTCCTTAAATTGTTCTGAAAACCATTCTGATTGAATTTGCTTAAAATTCTAAGACAGTGGACACGATACCCAAGAACAGTACAAAGCGGCAAACAGCTCCAAAGATTGTTCAACGCCCGCAAATTAAACTATATCAGTCTTTACAAGACAGAACCTTCGATTGACTACAGAAGAAAAACAAATTTACAAAGTAATATACTTATTTGTACCAGCTTAATCGTAATCATGGGAAATACTTCGCATAGATAGAAACAATTGGTGATGAATCACAGACACAAGACGGGTCAAGCCATTTTCAAATTAAATGGTAACACAAATTGACGACCACTGACCTAACGCGTTGGTCACCATACCGGACCGCCATTCAAATGGTCTTGGGCTCGGAACCCAGCGAGGCAGAAATTTAAATGAGTTTTAATTTCTGTTTTCGGTCTCATTGCATGTGTTGTTTTTGTGTATTGTCTATGGCACCCACGACACAGAGAATTCCAGAGATAGGATTTGAGTGTGTAGAGTAATTATTTATTTATCATTAACGGGAATATAAGCACAAATTCTCCGTTTTTGTGGACATAATTGTGATGGGAAAACTAAATAGTACCTAAAATTGTATTAATAATATAATAAATAGATTTAGAGTAAAATAGTAAAAATAAGAAGTTTTTAAATTAATGAAAATTTCTGATTGCATATCTGTGTTAACTGGCATTAGATGTCGCAGAGACAGTGACACCTAGTGGTAACGAGCAATTCAAAACTTATATTATTATTAGTCTGGATTTCAGACGATCAATACTGGAAGTGTATTAATTATAAGTGTACTGTGAGACCAAACTCTGATTTATTTTTACACTAAATGTTGCTCACGGCTCAGCCCGCGTGTTTAAAGTACAGCGATAAAAAGGTTGTCAATTTATTTCTATCAATGGTTGCCAAACAACGCTTTGTTATTAAACACTTCCTTTAATTTTGCTGAAGTATATAGATAGATACGTCGTACTGGATCTTTCCACAGAAAATAAATGTTTATTTGGAGTTTAAAATAGCATATAGTAGTCGTCGTCTTCCCAACTAGCTCCAAACCAAGAATCATACCGTAACGAAACTCCGTTGAACCGTAAAAGAACGACAAACAAACACACTTTCGATTTTTTAGTAAAAAAGTAAAATCTTTAAACTAAAAACATCCTCTTTATATCAAAACCTTAACTTTTTAACGTAAACAATAATAAAAATGAACCGTGTATATAGTGGGACGCACCGCCTGCACCTTGCAGCCGCGGATACTTTTAGTACTTCATAAACATGTCATCGAGTACTAAAGCGGGCGGCGGACGATAGCGCATCGATATATATCGCTAAACGGAAATAGACCCGTAATTAGTATCGTTCTGAATCAACCCGTAAACCGGCCATTAGTTAACACGAATAGCGACATTAGTGTCCGTCCTGATACTATTTTCGATCATAACGAGAACATTGTCGTGTTGCATATCTTAGACGATTTTTATACCGCGTAGACTAAATAAAGTTTTGTGTATGAAAACAAAATCAATCACTTTCGAAACAGTGGTAGAAGCAAAACTTGTTATTTAAAAATAACTAAATGTAGTTAATAGTATCAGGCCCTATTTTGCGTAAATCCATTGCAACGAGTTAATATTAGTCTACCTTGCAACAATTCGTTATTAAAGTGTATGATGGTAAATACTTAACGTGGTAAGAAATGCGTGGTAACAAAGGAAAATATACAAAACAATATACATATATCAGTATACTCGTAACACCACGTGGTGGTGGTGTTACGAGGTTGGTAGGTACCACACATGTCTTTAAATAAATACCATCATATATATAAACGCGGATTTTTGAAAATAAACTAGTATTAACTTAATAACTAAATGATCAGACGATTTTGAGTTTCACTTGGAAATTGTTCTACCAGCAGAAGGCTAGACAACAACGGCGAATACCTGGAAATCACTATTAGTCTTTACTAATATAAAGAAATGTTCGTGAGTTTGTATGTTGCAAGTAATCTTGGAAACTACTCTAGCAAATCTAACAATTTTTCACCAGTAAAATGCTACTTTATGAGTGAACCTGTGCGAGGCCGGTGCGTGTCACTAGTATTTATATACAACTAGCTGAACCTGCGGGCGTTGCTACGCCAATGGAAATATATGAAATTAATTAGAATGACGAAAATTGGTCGTACCAACTCAGTAACCTTCACATGCTCAAGCACGACAACTTTAATAAAGATCATCACATGATTAAATGTTTCGTTTACGATTCTATAAAGGAGATACAGACAACCATTCGTTTATATATATATATATATAGAAGATGAGACCAGTACAATGTACTTATGTTGATTTGTAGGTACATACACATGTCATATCGATTTAATACAAAATAAACACTTTAAAAGTTCTGTCGTACGAGTGATATGGAGTCTAGACCTAAAAAAGGCATTACAAAAACAACGTCTCGAGACAAAAAAAAGTAATATAATGAAACAGATAAATTATTGGTTCAAATACTCAAGTGTCTGCACTGTCTGCCGATAGAGATCGGGACTTTTAGATAGCAGTTCGGGTCACATTCAACTAAGCTAAAATCGCCTTTAAATATTATTTTAAGAGGTGGTAGAACCCATATTTCAAGCAGTACGATATCACCATCCCACGTATTTCTACCACGTAACAATTTAATAGTCTTTCTTATACTCAATTGAGTTTGGGTTAGTAGTGCTAGTAGCCGCTTACACTGATACATGTGGAGATCTAAGTTGAGAGAGGTAGCAATACATCTGTTACTTACTGCGACGTGAACAAATACTAACGGTTACTAACTGGCCGATTACTGATATTAAGTAGGAATATCAACACGCACTAGCAATCCTAACTTTCACAGTCCTCTCACTGGCGGATAATGTCTAACTAATATTAACACCGATATAAACAACAGTACCGCCTACAGTCCTATTCTAGGTTTGTGTCACGTGTCCATGGGCGGCAAGAGATGGCAGCACTGCAACCTTATTTCCTATCTTTTTTTATTTATTTATTATTTAAAAAACTTTATCAACATGTAACATTGTAAAGCAACTTACAAATGGAACTTAAATTATTTACATCATTGGTACCTAATTTGAAGTACCCTGATTGTATAAATTGACTAAAACTTTTATATCTGGTGACTGACGGTTAGACAACAAAATATTGATATCAAAGGAATCATTAAACAAATTTTCGCAATTTATAATTGAAAGGCACGGACACATTCCATCAAAATGTGTAGTAAGTCCTCTGGTACTCCGCATTGATTCCTATACTTATCCCATAAGGAAACTTTATTATAATTAAGTACCTACACGATGAGGTATCAGATGCCTGCCAGATTATAATTGCGTATTGGCATATTTAGGAACGTCTAAACACCCGGCGAATATGCCGTTTCCATGAACAATTTCGTACTAAATTATGCTAATGTGATATTAATTCAGCCGCATCGTCCGTTTTAAAATTAGCAACCCAGTTATGGTTTCGGCGACCAGATGTTCTGAATGCAAATAAAATAATAGGTACATTGTTCCGATACAACAGGACACAATGAGGCTATTTGAAAAATATCTAGAATGCATTACATATGCCGTCTCGAAGCGGTCTCAGTGCCCAAAACTTAACACAAGATAATATATCATTCAAAATATTTAAAACACGCATTTATCGTAGTCAACTTTTGGTTTCACCGGGCCCTGGTTGTCAACTAAGGCCTTCCCGGAGACCAAATATAAAGAAAAATTATACAGGGATGCATTGTTTTATTTCAAAGACCTCTGACCATTTCCCGCCTCCAACATCGGACCGGGTCTATGACATCATCATATAGAATTACCAGCCGATTAACTTTGAAATGTGAGTCGACTGACAATTACTACATTTAAATCCTGCCGGGAAGTGACTGTACTCCGTAATAACTTTAGATTTGTTCAATATTTTGTGTAAAAAATTGCCGCTCTACGCCCGAGACATGTAACAGGCACCTTCATTATCAATATAAATTAATCATTAATTAAATACATTAAATCCTTGAGTGACGTCCTCGTCTCGGAAAAAGGAGTGTAGGTAGCCCCGCAACCAGATGGACTGACCTGAAGAAGATAGCGGGTATTTGCTAGATTTAGAAGCTCAAGACCGGTCAGGCCTATGTCCAGCAGTGGACTTTCAAAGGCTGATAGATAGATAAGGATAAAAATATGTTTTACGTACAACAATACGAAACACGATACAACAATAACGCATAAAACGCGGTTGTATTACTGAAGAGCTAAAATGAGTTAAAAACTTTACCGAGACGAGCACCTAATTGGCAAAACAAGTTTATCTTTGTTCTCGTACTGCCATTGTGAATAAATCTTATTAGTTTAAATACATTTTTCTCTTTACATAATGTACATAACACACGTTACACAATATACACAATGAATATTATGTACAAGCCTCATAAAAATAGGATACTATATTTAAAAGGTTGTCCGAAAGATTAGTGCCGATTTTCGGCAGGTAGCGCGTGAGACCTGACTGAATATACCTATCAGAAATCAAATGACATGTGTACACTGTACATATTCCAAAAGAGATAGCTTCAGCCATATTTGGGAAAAGTTTACGATTCGATAATTTCGCCAATATTTAAATGAGCTGCGTTTTAATTGTCCTAAATATCGGCCGAACTTCCCGGACAACTCAATAGTTAATTATTTAAATACAATATTAACATAGCACATGGAGTTACTCCCATATATCACCCTTAGGGCCGCAATACACGAACGTAATATATAACCATATTAGGAAAGCCTTTAAATGCTACCTCGGTAAGATGCAAATGTAGCCATATATGAAACAAAATAAAACATAATATTTTCCTTATTTTATTTATAACTACCGATTGGGTACCACTGTTCATCGTCAAAAAAAACCTACACTTGTGTGCGTGTCGGCGATCGTATATATTTACCACACACGTACGTATTTTTTGCTTCACTTTAGGCCCATATGGTATTGAGAAACAAACCGTCTAGGCGTTATAAGTCTATGGGTACAACTATATACTATTAGCATTTTTAGTTTGGGATTCCAAGAACTTCAACTGGAACTATACACAAAGATGAGAGATTAGCTGACTTATATCGAAATTGTAGGCGATTATAGTATCTATAGAAATAGTGAACATTATATCGGATTATACCGGGAAAAGCTTCCTTGAAATTGGGATAAGTAACAATAGTAATAACACTTAGTAACTGCCCACAAGTTCGTGAAAACGTCTAATCTCTTGTCAAATACGCTAAGTCCTTACTGTACTGCCAAAAAGTAATTCCACCCCGACATTAGTCAGTTCACGAACCACCACAACCGACAAACTGGCTTCAACATACAAATTGAACTGTCCGCGTGCAATCTGAATATTAAATAATTGGCTATATGAAACACGAACCACGCCGGACCATGACATCATGACATCAGCTCCATTGTTGTACCTAGACTGCTTTGCTTATACTATGACTAACTTGATCACGACTAAGCTTGAATTCTTTATCATAAACAGATAATATATAGAACCTATTGAAGTTTTATTAATCCTCCGGGCAGTTAATTAGACCTAAAGGAATAAAAGAGAACTTCCTATAAGTTAGAGAGAGAAAGAAGACGTTTATTCCCTCTATCGGCGTCGCCTTTGAGTGACATCGAAGGTAGACTGGACCGACTAGCCGGACCGGCTACTCACCGTCAGATGGTTTGTCATCTTGATGTAGACTCCTTAAGTTTACAAAATTAGTGAAAAGAGTCTGCTGGCGTTAGTGAAGGGCTTTGAAATGTAGTACATGGGGTTTGGTGGTAAAATAAGTCATGCTGCTTCACCATAAACTGATACTAGACAAGAAATAAATTATGATGGTAGTATGGTTATTGGAGTATTTCCACCATTTACCATACAGTGATAGCCACCTATCGTTGTTGGCATGTGATATATTTGGTGAACACTTGAATGCATGACTTGCACAATTAGCAGACGATGCCGGTGGTGCATATTTAGATACTCTAGTCTCATATTGGAGCTGAGCTGCGCAATGAAAGTGCTTTTTGGAAGAAGCTATTAATTTTATTCGGAAAATTAAAACAGGATAAAAAGTGCTTGGCGTGTACATAGCTGAACTTATCGTATTTGATTTATTCAAATATAATCATTTATTTATTATTACGTATATATAACATAACTAGATTGTTTATTGACGATATTACTTATTTGAAAGTCTAAATGCTGATTAAATTTTCAAAGTACATGCAAAAATCTCGACACGTAAGCAACCAGCGTCGAATGCCAAATAATCATGACTATCAAAAATTTACATTAAAAATCACTTTAAGAGTTCAACAAAGAATCGTATTTCACAGTAACAGCAATTGAGTCAAGTATTGTCTATGTCCACTGTTGGGACGGACGGTATAAGTGATGGCGCGCGACACTCCACAACAATATCCAAGTAGAACTGTTCAAAATTCGTTTGTAAAAACGATCCATTGACCACACAATCAAAGCTCCGGTTCTCCAGCTGGAGCCGCATTCGTGCTTCATGGTGTATTGTTGCAAGACGAAGGCCATCACCAGGCGATGTTAAGTGAATCCCAAATAACCGACACGGTCGGCTGTGTCAGTATGCATGAGCATTCACCGCTTCCCTCCCGTAAGGAGTCCATTTCAAACTTTGTCTGGACGGAAAAAACAACCTCACAATACTTTAATTTCGATGTATTAACTAGTGGGCGAACTAAAAACTTTATCAGAAATATAACATTCAATGCATTGTTTTATACTATAAGAAAAAGATAAAGATAGCTAAGTTAGCTTTCTACTGTTTAAAAATTATCAGTAAAACTTCAACTGAAAATTACTTCATCGTTATAAGTAAAATATACATTTTGGTTTGCAAGAAGTTTCGCAAAAGTGCCGTTTACGGCTTTTATAATGAACTCGCCACATAAATTTGTGGCTCTGCGGCCGAAGCGCGTCATTAACAAATTTGAAACAACATTTAAGTGCAATCAGATGAACAAATCAATGTTATATTCGTATTTCAGGCATTCATTACGCAGGATTATCAACAAAACTTTTGTCTAATTTTATAAAAACTCTTCAGTTTACACGGCACGGCACGGCGGCGTGCGCTCGCCGTCACCTACGTCGTGTAGGCAATGGAAACGTGCAACAATGTAAACTCTGTCTATTCACAGAATTAAACTTTACAGGGCATACTGTGTGGTCAGTTATTCACATAGACATTGTAATTGATTTTTTATTAGATAGAAGCAAAATTCTTTAAGAGAACTAATGTATACTACTAGCTTTCTAGTTTTCATGTGTTTGAACATTTATGAAATTGAAGTATATTCTTATTAATTGAATTGATATTTTGAATTTGTTATTTATTTAAGCACTGTTCTTGTTATATTCAAATAATTTTTTTAACTGAATAGGGTAGAAATTTATGCTATAGACAAAAGTAACAAAAAAGATGTAACCAATGCATTGCCGGCAAAGAAGGAAGACTAATGAAACAAAAATGTCCTGATTACTTTTAAGTTTTAGTTATAACTACTTATAGTTTTACAAACTATAAGTCCACTCCAATATTTTTATCAAGTAACATCAAGTTTTAAATAAGACACATAATGTTAATAAGTCACTCCGTAACAGGAACAGGATGTATTTTTAAAGGACTCGGTATACTGATATCACTGGTTTTATAATAATATACTAGTTTACTTACCCTTTAATGCATTAACAAGTGTAATTAGCGAGTAAAGGCAAATAACTTCCATACAAAATAACAAAGTGAAAGGACAAAATAGAATTCTCAAGTTGAAATAATATACATAAAGTATTAAGCTATGCTCACAAAACTACAGAATAGATGAAGTCAAACAATTAAGCTCCTTACTTAAATACAATAAAGTTGCTTATCTATAAACAACCAGATGTAGTTTTTTCTTTTAATCCTCTCTTTACAAAGTAATTTTTCATTCTGACTGTATGGTAATACGATTTCCTTGTGACTAAATAATCTACAAAAAAGCTAATTACCGACATAGAATTCAATTTTGTTCTCCTACAACTACCAAGAATATTGAACAAAGCTTTACATATTGTATAGTTAATGATGATTCATTCTCATGAGTTTTATTTTTTGCATTAGTTGTTACTTAATCTTAATATTTGAGGCCGGTCAAAGTGTAGAGTTCTTGTACTAATTTATACATAAATGGCAGAGCATAAAATGTGTCTCCGAGCGGCTGCACCGTGCCTCTTACGCCCACACCAGCTGTGCATGTGTGCTGTAAGCACGATACAGAAGCGGTCAGTCCAGTTCACCTGACACCCACACCTTTATCCCAACAAACTACACTTAAACTGAACACCTTTAGGAATATCGCAGCGATTCACTTAATCCTGGATGAAAAGCGACATATTAATAAGTCAACATAATATTTAAAAGAAAAAAAAACACTACCAAATTAGGTGCGATATATTATCATCCAAATACGGTTTTTAACTAAATGGTATTGAATTTTAAATTATAAATTAAAAAGAAACTTAAAATACGGCGACTAATAATATTTTTTCTTAGCCTGTGCGAGGTGTGATCGTAGAAACAAAATAAATAAAGTGGACGTGAAGAGTGCTTTTTACCTTCATTGTCGTCGTTTCCTTCGGCGTTGTGGGCCGAAGCGATCAAAACTCCGACGCACAGCACGCTCAAAAATCTCACAATCATTTTAACTGCAAATGACAGCACTGAGTTCACAGTTTTATCGAAATTAACTATTTATGTTTCATACACTCGGCATACTTGTTCCGATGACACTCGCGCCGCAGAGCAGCGATCCGGCCTTTCTTTCGCAAATGGCGGCGGATGACGGATGTGCTCATCGATTTCGGTCGAGTCTGCGCGTTTACGAAGTTCGTCTCTAGAACAATAATTTTAGGTATGGCAACACTTGCAAAGTGTTTACGAAGTATGCTATTTGAGTCGGAAATATAAATTGAATTATATAATTTTATATTTAAATACCAAAGTTATATAAAAGAAAATTATTTTATATTAGTGTTTACTACATTTATGTACATTTTTTTTTATTAAGTGGTTTGTTTTACTCAGATAATTATCATAGCAACAAAAACTTTTGATTGATATAGTAACATTATTTTTATTACATCTAGAATTGCCTTTGACAAAATGACTTTTCTATTTTTTTTCTTCATTACACTCAAATACTTTTTAATTATGGAATGTAATTTATACGTGCATAACATATAAAATTTGTATGTCGTTAACAATTTAAAATAATGTATTAGGCTAAATATATATTACATAAGTAATTATTATGATGAAATTAAGAATACTTGCAAAATTTTTATTTATTTGAGTTACCATTTTGGCGCTGATTGCTGCGATGACTAGAATATCCATATCCATAAAACAATATCCATAAAGCGAATATAACTAATATTAAAGATTATACAACATTTAATGTAAGATAAATATGATGTTGGGGATATTTCTGTTATAAAGCATAGAGAAGAAATGATAAAGCTATAAACGACTATTTTTTATGGGATATGCTAATATAAATTTGGTATTAGTATAAACTTTTACAAATATATAAGTAGGAAAAGGTGCCTCTCCGAAGTTATTCAGCACTAAAATTTGCTGTTATTTATATTGAAAACCCTGACCAGAAAGAAATTATAATGTTATTTTTTTTTAATGTATGGTGCCTTATCAAGTTAATAATATTTAGAATATCATTTCGGATATTAGTTAGGCTTCAAATTATAATTGTATCCGGATCAAAAAAATCTATTGTAATCCTATTATAAAACGGTTTTTCTCACAAAAAATTATATTAGGTCAAATATTTTTTCGTTTACATTATAACTTGCATTCTTTATAAATGTGTTAAAAAAAGGAAAAAAGTAGAAATATTATTATTTTAATGTAGTAACACTGGAGTTTCGAAAGTTCAATTTCGCATGGCGGACGTGCAAGTGAACTCTGTTATTTGTTGGTGATAATTTCAATTATTATCTAGCCGAGATTCCTTATGGAAAGGCAAATTTTCATTCTTCTCTTTCTTTGTGGCCGCGCTTTATTCATTCCTTAACATTAGATAATGTGCAAGTGTTAAACGTGGTTAAAATTTTGTGGAACAAATGCAAATTTTCTCAAAGATGGGAAAATGTGACGAAAATAATGTGCAAGTGAATATGGGGGACTCGGCGTCCCCCATGAAACCAGACAATTTCTCGTTCACCGTGCCTCCAGAGGCTCCTGTGTTCGAGCCCACCCCGGAAGAGTTCCTGGACCCGTTGGCGTACATTAGCAAAATAAGACCAATCGCCGAGAAGTCAGGAATATGCAAGATAAAACCCCCCGCGGTAAGTCACTTTCTTTGTTACAAACTGAGGCATTTTACCGTTTTCGTCCTAATTAGTCGATAATTTGCTGCAAATTACCACAGCACAATAGTTTTCTAACCCTAAAGCGCACGTTCAGGTCGTCTTGTGATGCAACCGTGCACCTCGCCTTGTTTAGTTACATACGATCGAGAACAAAACGTTATTTTTTATTTTAACACCATCTAATACGTGTAACGTACATTTCCTAACCATATTTACTTCTGGGGCGCATAAAACACTCGTCGAATGCAGTCGCATATTGTTGGAGTAGGCTGGTTGCCATTTTGTGTCGTGCCCTCGGCCTACGATAGTTTAGATAAAAAAAGAACTATTGCGTTATTTTTTTACGTGGCTACCAGAATCGTATTTTTTATCCTGGATTTTGTACCAATATGACCTTACCTATCCTCAAACAATTTTATTTTGGTAATAAAAGTCATTATTGCTACATTACATGTGTAATGATTTTAACTTCAATTTGTTAACTGGGCAAAGCTCATTCAGATTTTTGTACATCACAATCTTAAATTAAGTGGATAGGTTTTTAAAGGAATGATAAAAATGAATGTTGCTTTTTAACAATGACACTTATTGGTTTATGAAAATTAACCAAAATGGTAGACATTCCAGAGTGCTGTACTAGACACTCACAAGAACATTATGTAGGTATATGAAACAGTTAAATTGTGATAAATTGAGTGATAAGTGTAAATTGAGTTATCTATACAATTTAATATTATAAATAGTTACTAGTATGAATGTTATGATTTAATTGTTAAGTATTTCAAATGGATTTCTGGTTCAATCAAATTTTTTCTATTAATTAGTGTATTGACCTACTTTTATAGTTTATTTTAGTTAAGAGGACAGAAAAGGTTAGTTCATTAGCCTTCAATTTAATAATGTATTATGAAAAATGTTTTTATATGCAATAATTCTTCATTAAGGACTACATTTTGGTAGAGAATATTCTAAGATAATTTCAAGTATTACCTGAATTTACATAATGCAGCATTATAATTAAAATATATATGACATAATAATATTTTTTATTCAAAACACATCACTAAATTTACACACATGAATGGCTTTCATTATTTCAAAGACCTTGAGTGAGCAGTTTTGAGGATAAATTGAATATACAGTTCTCAATGCACCTCCTTACTATAACAATATTAAGACATACATAAAGAAGTAATGGACAACAGCAGAGGTTGCTGTAATTTCCTAAAATGATAATTACATTACATTCTATAGCAGCTGAATAACATTTCTTACTACAAAGTTACACCTATGAATCAGTCAGAGGAAAAATATACTAATTATTATTATTCGTGTATCACATTGAAGGAAATCCTTTGTAGTTAACAAGCATTGATGACCGAGCTATAATAATCTAATTAAGGGTTGAAAATTCAATATTGCTTTATGACTCATGTTGTAATCCAATACCCAAATAAATTGCTTCAGGCTTCTAAATAGATGAGAATGTTCATCAACCTTTGAAAGTCCTATCTTAGGTCATAGGACTCTTAGGGCAAAGTTCTCCCCTAATTTACACCGCATATTCCAGTCCTGGAAGTTGTGATTCCAGAAAATACCCACAGTTTTTTCAGATTATCAGTTCACTTTTGCTGGTGGAGTACCATCCTACATTCTTTTTTTTATAATATGGATACTATTTCAGTACGGCCTTCATTAAGAAATAACTATAATCAATCAATACCTTACTATTATAATATCTCTATATTATCCAATTAGGTTATGCAATATATATACTTTAGTAGACACAGATATTCATCAATTTATTATTAAAATTACAAGTACTAAGTAAAGTCTTTGTGCAAAATGTCTTTTGACCTTCTATGACCGGTGTTCAGACATACAAAAATTACTTATTATAAGAATTATTAAGTTACATTGTAAGTTATGATTATCTTTTTAATGTCCTGTTCTATAAAATAACTTTAATATTAATGCTATTTTTAAATGTAATGCTTCATTAACAGTTAGTTGCGCAATAATTAAATAAAGTTATAAATAAGTAATAATAATTCAATAGGGCAACCTTGTATCCCAGTTTTTAAGAATCATGGTTGGCACTCCTTTTAAAACAACCGTTATGCTAAATCTTTGTCCTTAGGTTATGAGTGTAGCTGATGAATATGTCACTTGCAATGTTTACTGTCGAAGTTTAGAAGTGTGTTAGCTTTAATTTTAACATACAAATGTATTCTTTAATAAACAAGTAAGGTAATTATATTTTAGCGGTCTAAAGTTTTACAAACAAATGGGAAAATAAGGTTAGGAGAATTGAGTTTTTCGCTATGATACGCTGGGTAGAGCCAGAAAGATTTTTTGAATGTAAATAGTCACCCAGGCCAACCAAGCTGTCAATCAAGTCAACCATAGTCAACCAAGCTGACGATTCCATCTGATGGTAAGTGAATACCACTGTTCATGGGCATCGGAAAAACCGAATGCATTATGACACATTGCTTGTCAAGGAAGATAGACAGTTAGAGAGAAAGAACTGGCTGTCAAGTCTTCAGACAAAATACAAAAAGTGTTGTTCAGATGACTCAGACAAGAGGATTGTTTGCTAGCAAGGGACGCTCGCAAAGAGAAAGTAATACCAGTACTACCTCCTATACCTTTTACAACACCCCAATATGAATACTTGTGGGCAGCATGGAATTGGGGTCAGTCATCTATTCTGTTCCCAATAACAAGTTAGAAAATTATTTAATTTATCAAGTCAGGGTAACATATATCAGCAAAGTTGTGAATAGGTATAAGTAGAAATATAAAGAGAGTAATGGAAATAGGAAGGATATTCCAAACTTATCATCAACATGCACTATATACAAACATACATTTGACAGTTCTAGTATAAAAAAATGGATTCTATCAAACATAATTAGGGTTAACTTTGCTTGTCCTTTCCCAGACTGCCGACAATGTTAATAAGGTTGACCCACTCATTAAAGGCTTGCATAAGAGATAATATTTTTCATAATTCCATATTTAGGTCACTTACAGCCCCTGACAGCCGACATTCATCATAGACCTGAAGATTGGTGGTAGGAACAAGGCAAATGGAGGCAGATAATTATAGAAAGTAGCAAAGAGAAGTGCAGAGTATTTTTATAAAGTGAATTAAAAAAATATATTGGTAATATTAAAACATCTTATTAAAACGAGACTTATTATTTGAGACATTAATTTTGAAAAAAGTATGTTAACTTTAAGTGTTTTTAAATACCAGTGTTTCATATACTCTTGGTTCTATACCCTGTAAAAGTTTGACCAAGATTGAACAAAATTTACTAGCTTATTTTTTGTGTCAGTTTCTGAGCATGGTATAAGGCAAGACAAAACAAATGTGACAGGAGTAGTGTTGAATTTGGATGAAAGGGATAGGAGTGGCCAAAGAAAAGAGATGGATTGCATGAAAGACAATGTGAAAGATAAGAGAAGTGCAAAGGTTTTGATTGATAGTGTAGAATGAAAAGAAGAATATTTTGGGTCGAGTACAAATAAAATTGGGAATTAGTCTAACGGGTGATAGTAATTGGTAGAGGTGATGCATCTGCTATCAATGGATCAATGTTGTGGCTATCATTTTCGTTGGTGATAACTTTCCATCAGGTTATTTTCTGATATTTAAAAGTATACAACATCTACCAAACTCACAAATATGTCATAAAGATTTTATATTGTAATAATAACAATTGGTTTTGTTACAGCACTGGCAACCGCCATTCGCGGTGGACGTGGACCGGCTGCGGTTCACGCCTCGGATACAACGGCTCAACGAATTAGAGGTGAGTGGAATCATTGAGCCGTGGTGATCTTCACTGGAACATATAAAAACTACTCGAGCTGCTGTTTGTTTTTATTTATAAAGTAATATTAATAAATACATGTATATACCTATAAGTATCACCTGACCTCCTTATCTGATTGTAGCAAATTAAATGGATGCTACGTGCTGTACACAAATCGATAATATTATTGGTATAGATAGAGCTCGGGATAGCAGTGGGTGTCAAAATGGTAGACCTTTATTGTTGTATGACTGAATCGTTGTTGCTGATTGTCAGTGCAATCTCTTACACTGTGGTTGATAGCGTTGAAGTATATTGAATACAACTAAACCATACAACTGCTTTAGCTAGCCATGTAAGTCAAGCTGGTCATAATAACTTACAGAAAGTTTAAAATGGCCATTCAGCATTCAACATGGATGCTTATCCATGACCAATTTTTAAGAGTATCACTCTAGGATACTTTTAGGCACTGAAATGGAAAACTCTTTTTTTGTCAGTGATGGTGCTTAGGTAAACAAAAGCTGAATTCTTCATGGCAGTTTGGTAGATAAATGAAATGGTAACTTTTACAGACTAACAGATATTGCAAAGCATACATCAGTGAATATGAAGCATCAAACTTTGGACTCTGATGGTATAATGTGGGAAAGCATTTAGCTAGTGTTTTTAAGAATTCATGTTATAAATGTGCAGTAAAAAGGGAAGTTTCAGAAAAAAAAAATGTTTCACACGAAGTATCAACTCGTGAGCGGTATTAGTAAAATGAAAACATTTTAAGAAAATTTAATAGTGAATATTTTTAAAACTAAATTAGCGAATATTTTTTATCGCAACGTAAGATCACCGCATGCCCAAGTTAGCTGCCGACCGCCGTGTCGGTAGGTATACAAAAAAAGAAAAAAATGTGTTACTTAAAAATACGGATCCCATTACAATACCTGTAGTAACGCAAAAAGTGGTGCCATGTTTTACTTTGGAGTGAGTGAGAGAGAAAATCATTTCGTAGATGTGTCCGCTTCGATGATAATGTTTTTCAGTAGTGATAAGCGTTTTAGACCAGGGTTTCGTTTCGATTGCCAGCGATAGAGTACGCGAAGATACCTCGGGTGAAGAAAAAAAAAAAATAATCCCATGTGATCACGTTCCTAGGGGATTTTAAGTAGGGAAAAATTGCCTGTAAATGTAATAATTAAAATGAAGTTTTAAGACATTTCCATACTGGGTTTGATTTTCAGTTTCAGGCGTGTCGAAACAGGTTTCTCAACGATATTATCTCGTTTGTTTCCTTGACTGAAGTTTACAGTTATTGAAACGGTTAAATTTACAACCGTTACTGTTATGGACAGCGGACTGAAGTCAAATTGCGGGTACTTAGCTCCTGCTTTCTGAGATATCCAATCGTAAGGTACTGTGCGGAGTATACTTGAGACCTGCTGCGTAGCGTATTATCATTGATATAGCGGTTACAGAACAGCGGCTTATGTTGAACCGGCCGTCATGAATCCATAAACTGAAATGGTAAAATGGTTTTGTCCCCACCAGGCGATCACTCGTGTGAAGCTCAACTTCCTGGACCAGATCATCAAGTTCTGGGAGCTGCAGGGATCCGTTCTCAAGATCCCGACAGTCGAGAGGAAGCCGCTCGACTTGTACGCACTTCATAAGATTGTTAAAGAAGCTGGTAAGTTTTTAGGTTTTTTCTGTTCTAAAAATGTAAAAATATAAAGTTTGTGACTTTGTATGTAGGAGGCAAGATCGGGCGGTTTAATATAAAAATAATTGAAACTTGCTTGCTTTTATAATTTACATACAATTTGCGGAGTTTTAGAACTCGTGTTTGTATATGAGCTTAAGATAAAGTATTCGAAATTTAAATTTTGTTTATTTTTATAAATTACATTCTTGAAAAAATGGAGGCTGAGTAAAAGGAATTAGTGACTCGACATCAGCGGAAGCTACAATGTTTAGTAATCCAACCCCCGATTTATTTGAAGGCATATTATACAAGGGCTGAGATATGATAAGTTGAAATATTTTCTAACACGATGCACTGCAATATTTAGTGATAGTAATTATTGACTTTAAAAAATAAACTTAACTTATCCGACTCACGTGTTCTGGAATAGTCGATTTAAATAGTTGTACCATACTCTTAGTATCTTAACAAAGTCGTTTTAATTGTGGTGCCTTAATATGTTAAGTATAAAATATCATCATGTATTACGTAACTTCTCTCGAAATATAACTGCAACGGAAAAACCGCAAACGGTTTCTGACATAATCACGATCGTGTTTCAATAATTTTTCCGCGAAAACTGCAACACCTATCCAGTGACACGCGGCTCGTCCATCTTCGTAACTCGGAGGTGTTATTGTTCTCAGGTGGCTTCGAGGTGTGTTCCGCCGAGCGCAAGTGGTCGAAGATAGCCCGTCGGATGGGTCATCCGCAGGGGAAGGGCATCGGCTCCATCCTGAAGAACCACTACGAGAGGATACTGTACCCCTATGATGTTTTCAAGAACAACGGCGCCGTGGGGGATAACAAGGAGACGGTAAGTGTCCACCAAGTGACATAGTTCAGTGGTCTAAACGTGTTGGATTTACATGCAACAGCGATTTCGTTCAAATCGAAAATCGTGCTTTTAATTTTTAAAGTCTGCATGTAATAATAAACTTACTTTGATGAAGGAAACCATTGTGAGGAAACCTACACTCTCAAGAATTTTTATAATGTTCAAATTTTATAACAATTACTTGAGTGAAATCTGTCACAAAGCGTTTGTCAAAGTCGACATTTAACCAAAGTAGTTACTGAGTTAATTTTCGAAAGCAAAGTTTCCGGCTTCTTTTGGATCGATCCTTTTATTGTCGCTACACATAGAATCTAAAGGATGAGTTGCAGAAAATTGTTATACCAAAATTTGTGCTGGAGGTAGGAAATAAAATGCATTGTATTGATCATACATAAATGATGTTATTTCATTTTAGCTCAAGGAGTTAATATTTAAGATTAAATTTCCATGGCCTCCATTACCACGAAGACTCTTTCTAGTTCTGGTTTGACTCCAAAGATGATTTTATGCACTCCTTCAACCTTGTTCATGAGTAACGTCTGCTATTTGATGATCAGAACGAGCTTTCTAAGGCGCAGGAACTCTGCCAACTCGTCCACTGCAGACGTTGAAGCCTTCTAAATAATAAGTTGAAGTTATCGGCGAGCGGTGTCGACGTGCCGTCGAAGCTGCATCCCGATATAAAATGTAATATCGATTTTGTCCAATAGCGGGTCAGTTCGCCGGTGTAAATATAGTTTTGCCGAAGCGCGGACGGATATTGAATTTCGCGGAGCTTCTAGCGATGCAATTGGATGTTTTCACTCTATTTTGTTTCGGTATCGTCCGACAGTTTGAGAATTCGACCGTAACGCCAATGGTGATTGGTTTTTAACATAAAATGAATGTTTTGCAGCCGTAGAATTTAATTTGTTACGCTGTTCGTTGGGGTTTCTAGTTTTTTGGTATCATCATCATAACTCATAATTGTCCCATTGCTCGGGTCTCCTCACACAGTGTGCGAGATACAGGCCATAGCCCACCACGTTAGTCAAGTACGGATTGGTAGACTGCACACACCTTCGAAAACATTATAGATAACTCTCGGGTGTGTAGGTATTCTCGCGAAGTGTGCCTTCACTGAAAATAAATATTATTAACTTGTAATACGCACATAATTTTTTGAAAATTAGATTTACGTTCAGGATTCGAACTCATGCCCCCACGTTCCGGTGACCAAATTTCGACCCACTAGGCGAGGTCTTTTGGTATATTCAACTCTAAATATATATCTTTTGTGTACACAAGATTTGTTACAAATATTTTTTTAAATTGCATTTACCATAACGTCTCGAACATTATGCGTTTTAACTGGTAACTAGTGTCATCGATTTTATAATTGAGTGACACGGGTGACACGGTTTCGTCGTCGCCGCCATATCCGTTGTTACATAGAAAGGGCTCGTCACCACCCTCACTTTGTCAGCACTGACCATCAGTTTGAATTGTTTACAACAATTCACTTATTAGTCAAAAAAAAAAGAAATTGCATGTAAATTGATTTTGGTCGTTGCAGGACAGATAAGCGAATTGAGAAACCTTTTAAAACTTGAATTTTATCATTTACATACTATCGCTGAAGTATTTAATTATTTTATTAATAGATTATGATCAATGGGTGCGTTGGAAACTTATTTAACTAAATCAGAATGTGGTTTTTAATGAAGTAATGTTATAACTTTTGCAGAAGATCGAAGTGAAAGGCGAACAGACACCGGAGAAGATCAACGGAGCCCGTAGCAGGTCCTCGAGCAAGCCGCCGGCGGCGACTCCGCCCCCGGCCCGCCGCTACAAGAGTTCGGAGCCCGAGGCCGCAGAGGGCAGCCAGTCGGAAGGCGCCATGTCGGGCTTCGACGAAAAGAAGACTCCTATTAAGGAGGAACCTGGAGAGACGAGGCGCAGTGAGTTAAATTTTTATTATTCACCCCTCTATTTTTTTACTACAACTTGACTTCTACGTGTATTTCTTAATTATACATTAATTTATGTTAGTTACAAGTAAATATTTAAGTACAATTTCCCTCTGACGTAAATACCATATAAAATTTACTAACATTTGTTTGCCATAAACATTTTTATGAGTCCATTGCAATTGTAACGAAGATAAAACAAAAATAATTTTTTTTATCGATAAAACTTAATCAATAATTGACAAACCAACTGAGAAGAAATATTGTGTAACTGTTCTCTACTCTGTACACGAGAGAGGCGGAGAGCACCTTCGTTACCTACAATAAACCCCTCCTGCGTCCATACAGGTCCCCGTGAGAACAAGTGGATGTCGACGGGCGGCAGCTGCGGAGCGCGCGCCCGCGTGCTGCGCTCCACGCGGCTCCGCGAGCACCGCATGAGCAACATGACGGTGTCGGTGACGCCCGCGCCCGCCACCGCCGCGCTCGCGCCGCACCCCGACGACCCGGTGAGTTGCCCGCACACGCACACGCACACGCACGAGCGCACGTGTAACACGCACTGACACACACGACGCACCCATGCATTTGAATGTCTACGAGATAAATAAATAAATCTACTGTTGTCTAGAAAAAAAATATTACGATTCAACGTCTAAAACTTATGCCAATTAAAAAAATAATTCGCTAGAGCACAAACAAAAGACTATGATATGTGTGTTGATGTCTGAAGGGGCTGCTCCCTTCCTATCTCAATAAAATTAAATTATCCCCTTCTTGGTTAGAAAAGTGATATGGTAATGCTTGGAGCAAAGGTGAACTGGTAACCAAATATTTTTGCATTAAGCCCCGCCTTACAGGTAGCATTTTGAATTTGGCATTGTAACATATTAAATAAATAAAACAAAACAAATTCATATACACAGTGCACACACACAGCAAACATATATCCTTAAACATTTAAAATATAAAATGATTCTCATGTTATCACGCTCGCTTTACATACATACAGTTATGTGACATAGCTGCAAATCTTTTGATTGGGATTTTAATGAGGTAAATTAGTACTTTTTGAGCTTGTGTACACACGACCCCATCAGCACCGCGCCGGTCCCCGCGCCATATAGACGCTCCGTCATTAGCCCCACGAACATGCTGTTAACACGCTTTGTCATTTTCCCCCCCGCGCGCCCCCCGCGCCCGCCCGCAGCGAAAGCCGTCGAAGACTCCGGTAAGTTTTTCTCAGGACTTCATCAATGTTTAATTCGTTTCATAATGTATATATATACATCTTTACGTGTACGTCTTTGTAGGGTCTTCGTAGGGAGCGACAGAGTTTAAGCATTTCTCATGTTATTTTTTTTCGCTGGTATAAAATTTAATTATTTTTGTTGATGTATTATTTAGTTTACATCTTTTACTAGCGCCAGATGTTTCATTATTTTTTATTTACATGCATAGATGCTTTTCAAGTCGACACGGGTTTATTAAATTAAGCATTCAGCTTTCATATCGCTATAATAAAAAAAAATGTATTACACGCGACGGTTCCAAAGTATTGGTTGATGTTAATAACAATATTCCCAATGGCATATTGGACATACGTATTTCATTTTGTTACGTCACTGCTGTATCTGCGTCATAATGCATTAATTAACACGTTAAAAGTTACACTATGCAGACGCACAAATTGACGGAAAGTAAAATCTGTATAGATAAGCGTTAATATAGCCCAGTGTTTGATGTGTTAATTTTATCGCGTTAATTAAGGCGCAACATTAACATTAACGCAGGTGTGGCAGGGACTTTACAGTAGGTAAGTATATCTTTGAATTGAAGTACGATAGTGCATGGTGACCATACCGACGTGTGAACTATGTTTATTTCGATGTATGCATGTTTGTGGCTGGCGACACCTCCGCTTGCGCCGGCGGCTGCAGACTGTATTGGACCGTTGATTGAACTAGAACACACACATAATCATCGGGCTCACTGAACATTAGCACTCACATTTTGTAACCGAAATGAATATTTTCATGTGCTTTACAATGTGAATTAAAGGTATACATGATCAAGTCAACAAGTTAACATTAAAACATGCAAAAAAGGTTTCAAAAGAGTACTACTTTACAACTAAAGTTGAATTGGCTGGTATTGGTGAAGTCGCTTACCATCAGGTGACTCATTGGTAACTTCGTCGGCCTTATTAGCTAAAAAAACGTGGAAAAATTACCATCTGAATTTGACAGCTGTCAGTGATGTACAGAATATCTACACTCAACGTTTGAAGTTAAAAAAAAACATGACACGCGTTCTAAATTTGAAATGTTCAACGAACGGTCCAACGTGTGCGTACGCGTGTTCTGACTGTGCGCGCCGTCCGCAGCTCGCGAAGTACATGTGCCACGTGTGCGGGCGCGGCGACATCGAGGAGCAGATGCTGCTGTGCGACGGCTGCGACGACTCGTACCACACGTTCTGCCTGGTGCCGCCGCTCGCCGACGTGCCCAAGGGCGACTGGCGGTGCCCCGTGTGTCTCGCCGAGGAGGTGAGCGTTTCACTAATGCATTTCTTATAATATAGTTTTATATTGCATACATTTTTACATATGTGCTATTCACCATTGAGGAGTTCCTCGGCTGGAGCCAGAGATGGTGTATAGTATGTAAAAATTCACCTTAGGATAAGTTGAAGTGCTCTTAATTCAGCTTGCAAGATTTGTTCCAAACAAACATATTAATAAAACTAAAATATAACAAAACAAGGGGATCGAAATAGATCTTCGTATGGAAAGATGATACTTAAAAAAAAGCAGTTGGCCAGTATGGTGATGATGGTAAATTAGTTTAATGGCAACAACTTAACGTTATGACGTGTCCAGGTGTCAAAGCCGACGGAGGCGTTCGGCTTCGAGCAGGCGTCCCGCGAGTACACGCTGCAGCAGTTCGGGGAGATGGCGGACCAGTTCAAGTCGGACTACTTCAACATGCCAGTACACGTGAGTTAAAGACTACATATGTTACTTGACATATTAGTGTAATTACTTTTTTCTATGTAGATAGACAGAGGTGTCGAGTGATGGTTATCGTAGCACATGGATGCCAGTTACACTGTCACAAGACGTGTCGTTGTCTGGCTGAATCGAGCGAAAGGGTGGTAGGTAGCTAGGTAGGCATTATAAAATCATAGTAATAGTAGAATGATTTCATTCATAACAAAAATAATCCACAAATGAAGCCCTACCACCAAACAGGACGGGCCGTAGTCTTACGACACCCTATTCTTTTGGCATTCCATCGAGGTCAATATTCTATGCCGATCGAACACGGTCAGAATATTATTACTGTTATAATTTAATATAACCTAAGTGTGTTTTCCCATCTTGTATTATTAAAGCATTCGCGAGCTATGTTACCTCGAGGCCGAGCCTCCCGCGTGACGAAATGTCATATTATTTAAAGTATTGTAGTGATGACGACATGTTACTAACTTTAACAAACAATATGATTAATACAATGTAACACATTACATGTGTTCAGTTACTGCCATTAGGTAAGTGTGTCGTTGCCCTTACAGTTGACACATATAATTATGCACAAATACTGTACTCGCTAAGTGCTAGTTAAATTTGTACGAGAAACGTAGAGGACACTGATGAATTGAATTGTAATGTAATTTAACAAGTTGAAGTTTGATTTGTGTTCTGATTGAGTTCTGCCGCGACACGTTTAATTTGCTACCTTCATATTAGAAGCAACTTGGTGACATTGTAACCCACTTGTCTATCCCAGCCTATTAATTCAGGGGTCTAGTGTTCCGAGTGCTGGGTCACGGACTCTGACTGGGGCTGATTTATTTATTTGACACACCAACAGCTTGCATACAATTTTACATAGTAACAATACATAGGTTACAATTACCTGGTACGCTTACCAATTATAGGAAAAACAAAACGTGTTATCTTATTAATTGTAATAAAATTTTGCTCTTCTATTGATATTTATATGACAGTACTTATTTGTGCTTGGAATTGTAAATATTAGAGATGTGAAAAGTATAGGAAACGATTGGGCGAGCATGTAGCCTGTTTGAAATTAATTAGAGATAAAATTGTACTGATAACTTAACACGTTTATAGATGGTGCCCACGTCGACGGTGGAGAGAGAGTTTTGGCGCGTGGTGTCCTCGATAGACGAGGACGTCACCGTGGAGTATGGGGCTGACTTGCATTCTATGGACCACGGCTCCGGTGAGTACAGACTTAACGCAACCTATTGTATCCTTAGGTTTTCCTCTATGTGTGACAAAAATACTTATTTACTGTTTCCTAAATTCAGAGGCTGATTCCATTGTATATTGTTTTATAAATGATGAACCAAGGTTAGCTATTTTTATCCCGTTTTATGGACAAGTTACTTCTTTTTATATTTCCACAGACAACACTGTAATGTATTAAATGAAAGTTCGACCATCGCAGTCGCAGTTATTGCTCGGTATAAGAGGATTTGATGAAATACCATAATTTAAATTTACTTCCACGATACACAGCAAGTTTATTTTTTACTGGCTTATAGAAATTGTGATAGCTACTGTAGGCAAAGACAAATAATATCGGTATAAGCAATAAATGCGAATGATTATACAATAATGAACTTTGTTTCCCAGGTTTCCCAACAAAGTCGAGCGCTCACCTGTACCCCGGCGAGCAGCAGTACGCCGAGTCCAGCTGGAACTTGAACAACCTGCCGGTGCTCGAGGGTTCAGTCCTGGGACACATCAACGCTGATATATCTGGGATGAAGGTAACACTTTCGCTCCTAAACTTTTGTGATGTCACCGATACTTCAAACTATAGCGCATTCCAGTAGTTCTGACTTTCTTCCTTTTAAGATGCTATTGACATTTCCGATATCTGCGGGCGACGGTGATCACATATCAACATGTGGCCCATTTAATAAAAAGGCAGGCAATGTGTAGCAACTGTATAGCATTCACAAGTATGGCCGAATTTCGGTCAACCATTTATGTCTTACATACAATTTGTACTCATGGTCAGAAACCACCTATTTGGCAGGGTTCCTTCAAACTGGATTATTATTTAATAATTTAATTAAATATGCAAAGTTGCATATAACTTCAAATAATACTAGTTTGATTGGACTGCATACATTATTTAAATTTTCATTAGCTTGCAACAGTTCGAGCTAGCAATATACTTCACATTCGAATTAATTAGAAAGTTTTTTTTTTTTTTGATTAAAATAATAAACAAATGTCGTTGTCGTGCGTGTAGATCCCGTGGCTGTACGTGGGCATGTGCTTCGCGACGTTCTGCTGGCACAACGAGGACCACTGGTCCTACTCCATCAACTACCTGCACTGGGGGGAGCCCAAGACTTGGTGAGTTGAATTGGACACTGGAATAATGTATTCTTAGCTGTATTGTTAGCTCTACAACATTGACCCTAATACTATGCCGGTATACTAAAGGAATTGTTAAAGGCGACAACAGTAAACCCCCTTGTTGGCAAGGTGGTAATGGATTATATTAAATATAATTATTAATATATTAATATTGTTACTGGTATTATTGTTAAACTCTTGTACCAGTCAGCCTACATAGTTTAAGCTCTTCGCTCTTTTTGTCCGGCAATGCATACGTGATGACTTTCATTCCGTCAATGTCCACGGGCAACGTTAGCCATTCTTAGACATATAGACGGTAGTCACTTCAGACATGCAGTATTAGCTCCGAATTAGTACAATATGATTTAATTAAGTAAAAAGATATTCAAAAACTTTAGACGTAATACTAATTACATTATAGTTATTGTCGAAGCAATGCAGGTGTCGTTCCACCTACAATTTGCACGGACCGAATTGTCAGTGTCTGCTTAAGTAAATATTAGAAATGTGTGATGAGTTGTGCGGGGCGAGCACGATCGGCCGATAGCGCGTTATCGCGTCCTTGGCGCTATCAACCGATGGCTCTATCGCGGGCGATTGCAGCGTCGTTACGTCACGTCTTGTCTTCGTTCTCGAGGTTGAGGAAGTCGGGTTTGTTGTGTTTACTTAAATCGTTTGTTATGTATTTATGATTACTATCGCGATCATTGATACGGATAGTCGGAAGTGTTTGTCATTTTTATGTACGCTGCACTTTGGTTTCGATCTGGTCTCCTCCAAGTTAGTAATTGGAGAGTTAAAGTCTAGCTAAGGGTAACTCCAGCCAGGCGAGGTGACTGTTGAGCGGCTGAGCTTCAACTGACTCGCGTTCGGAATTTGAATATGTATATGCGAGATATGTCGAAAACTTCTAAAGCGTGATTCAGGCCGGGCGTGACGTCAGCGTTTGACAGGGTTATAATTATATTGTTTAATTTAATCATTCAATGATTATGTTTATATACAAGCTGCACTTTAACCTCTGTCCAATATCGGGTCGCTACAACATGAAATATATTAAGATTGAATGAAGTGATCCATCTTATATCTGAATGTTTCATGTGACGTTATTTTCGATGAGATGTAATGACTACTATCTACCGATAGCCATCTAGATCGATAGCTTAACACAACCTTGGAATAGTGCCACGCATTAAGAGTAGGAAGGATAAGTGAATTAATAATTGCTTTCGTGCCTTACAGGGCACGTTAGAAATTCGCCTTAGTTTATTATCATTTATATTTTATAATTTGATGTGTTATAAAAACAGAAATAGCGAGACACGCGACCACACGAGACCTTAATCTTATATATAGATAGATTATATCTAGTGATTGTGGAAATCACTTTTAATAGTATCGTAAAACAATAAACAGATATTGAAATGTGCAATTGAATGCTTGTCCAGGTACGGGGTGCCGAGTTCGAAGGCGGAGCAGTTCGAGGCGGCGATGAAGGCGGAGGCGCCCGAGCTGTTCCAGCTGCAGCCGGACCTGCTGCACCAGCTGGTCACCATCATGAACCCCAACGTGCTGATGAAGGCCGGCGTGCCCGTTTACAGGTCAGTGGATGACAAAATGTCAAACAGGATTAACTGTTACGATATAGTTTTAACTGACCATTTTGAGTCATCTAGGAGTTGTTCTAGAATGTGCTATAATTACATTTTTAAGTTCATATTCCTATTAACAATTATCATAATAATTAACTATAACTTATTGAAATTTATTATGCTAGTCATGCTACTTCCGCATCTGCGCCTTTACGTGTTTATTTTAATGCACTAAAAATAACATTACATAAATGTGGTTAACACTTTACTATTGTAATTAACAAGTTTTTTTTCTATACAATTTATAAGCATTATTTTTAATACGTTAAGTGCATTTGGGCATAGTCGTTAACACTTACGATTACGCAGGTGTGGCAGGGACATTAAGCTAAGTGACTTTTGATTAATTAATGAATGATTCATACTAAATGATTTAATCAACTAGAATCGAAGTTCAGTATAAGGTACACTGTTATATTATTGTTGTTGCAACAGAACGGACCAACACGCGGGTGAATTCGTGATCACCTTCCCGCGCGCCTACCACGCCGGCTTCAACCAGGGGTACAACTTCGCGGAGGCTGTCAACTTCACGCCCGCCGACTGGGTAACTATCGTACCTCGTGTATACACGTATAACATACTTTATAGAGATAGAGGGAGACGAGGCGACTTCGACTAGAGATAACATGAGGATGCGAGGGAGTTATGGCCCCAGCTTCCAGGGTTTCATATTTCTCGGTAAAGAGAAAATTAAACCTTTCAGCACACATAGTGAAAGAGATAGAGAAGTGTGTGTGGTAAAGAGTTAGGTTTAGCGAGAGACAGTAAGACATGTGGAAATACATCAATCACATTAATATTTCGATGGCATTGCACGTCTATCTGATTATAATGAATGTAACGACGGTTCTCAATATTTTATCTATCTTTAATCCTCGGTAAGTTATTTAGCAACTAGTCAAACATACAATATATCTTAGTGATTATTATCTTATAACAGATATCACGGGTAGATGTAATATTAAGCATCTCAACTACACTTATGGTGACGTAACTGTATTGCATAATTATCCAGCTGAAGATGGGCCGCGAGTGCATCGCCCACTACTCGACGCTGCGGCGCTACTGCGTGTTCTCGCACGACGAGCTCGTGTGCAAGATGGCGCTGGACGCGGACGCGCTCAGCGTGACGGTCGCGCTCGCCGCCTACCGCGACATGCGCGTCATGCTGCACGACGAGCGCAAGCTGAGGAAGGCGCTGCTCGATTGGGTGAGAGCGAGATGGATCTATTTTTGTTTGGATTGCTTTTTAATAAATAAAAGTCGGAGTTGTAGTTTTGAAATTATTTCATCGAGAATAAAAGAAGGATGAGTTCAATACATATAATTATGTATGTTGTGTGTAAATACTTTGTTCTAGTTGCATAGTCCGTGAAGTCTTATGATAGTGTGATATAGAGATAGTAGAAAGGCAGATTCAAAACGGGATTGCATGTGAATCTCACAAAAGTGGAAATCAAGTAATCCCTGCAACCTGTTGCTTGGATTGCTTGCCACCTTCACCACTTATCATTGGCATTCAACTGATCCCAATTTTGATTAGATTCTATAATTATGTTACAGATTATCCAATTCCTGTGTGTTCATGTCATTTGTAACAAAGGCGATTCTAGAGTGGGGGTGTGAGTGTGTGTCTTACAAAAAACTGTGAAGTTTTTCTTCTAAAATGCACGAAATAAAATAATAATAATCTATAAATTCTATTATTTGTGTGCTGTGAACAGGGCGTGACGGAGGCGGAACGCGAGGCGTTCGAGCTGCTGCCGGACGACTCGCGGCAGTGCCAGCTGTGCAAGACGACGTGCTTCCTGTCGTGCGTGACGTGCGCGTGCACCTCGCACGTGGCGTGCCTGCGACACTGCCGCGACCTGTGCTCGTGCCCGCCCACTAGACACAAGCTCAGGTGAGGGTTTCGCGGATAAATTGTCCCTGTTATGACACTGGGACATGTGCGTCTTAACGCATTGATTAACGCGCTCGCAATGCCCTAAATGGATGGGAAGTTAAATTTCGTCTATTACTTTTGTAGACGACTCACACGTTCCATACATACTTTTATATTCATTGAAGAACCTATAATATTAAATGTATTACATTTTCGTAAAAAGCGGTACTCTCATTTGTTACTACTGTTTATTAAAATAAATAGGGTAGGTGCCGACACCGTCAGTCGACCATTCAATATCCTCAGAACATTGACGCGCATTTTTATTTTTCCTTCATAGCCAACAATGTTAATTAAATTTATCTCTAAACTGCTACGATCTATATTTACGGGTGATGTTCATATCTTGTCAGATACCGCTACACGCTGGACGAGTTGCCGGCGATGCTGGAGCGGCTGAAGCGCAAGTCGGAGCAGTTCCGCGAGTGGGCGGAGGCCGTGCAGAACGCTCTTGACCCCGACACGCCCAAGACGTGCGACCTGGACGGGCTGCGCGCGCACCTCAAGAGGGCGCACGATCTCAAGGTATGTTGTGTTTGTATAACAGGAACGATCATTAGGTTGTGTCTATATGTATTTAGTCTGGGATATATTGAACTTGTCTGTATTGTATGAGCTCTGTTCAGTCTCCGTTACCATATTCAGTTGTGAATTATATGTTATTTTCAAAGTAAAGGTTTAGTTTGTTATTGTAACATAAGTAACTAAATTTCATAATATGTACATGTTTACGACCGTTTACTATTTCTCCTAATAGTTAGATCAATAATAAGTGCTAGAATGCGTGTGTGTATATGTATTGGTAGCACAGATATAAACTGTACTCTCACTTGAACAGATGCACAAGACGGAGCTCGTGCGAGCGCTGGAGACCGCGATCGAGGACGCGGAGAAGTGCGCGTCGGTGATCCAACAGCTGGACCTGAATAAGATGCGCACGCGCACGCGCCACCACGACCCCAAGTACCGGCTGTCGATCCATGAGCTGACGCTGTTCGCCGCCGAGATCGACGGGCTCGCCTGCGTGCTGCCCGAAGGTGAGTGCAATGACGATGTTGTTTTATATTTATCTTATCGTTTATTATAACTGTATCAGCATAACAAATTTATAAAGTAGTAAATAGTACCTATACTAAAATTATAGGGTTATCCTAAATTATTTTATTTATCATTACTTGTTTGCTGCAATGTAGACGGTGCCGAATTTTTATGCATTTGATTATTAAGTGAATGTATAAAGAATTGAAACAGGCGTTGAAACTATTTAACAATATTTAATAATAAAATCTAATTGATTTATGATCATTCATTCATATATAAAACAACGACAAGGATTCATGACATAATATGTATAAAATTTTTCCTTGTTCACCAGGTTCGGCAGTGAAGGAGGTTCTCCGACAGACGGCTGAATTCGAGGACCGCGCTACGGAGTTGCTGAATAAAGATCTTGAAGACACGGACGCCGCTTCCGTTAGGGAGCTAGAAGAAGTAAGCAATAACTCTGATAACTCTAATAACAACCGTAGTCCAGCTGGTAATCCGGCAGCAGGCCTTGTCTGCCTGAAGTTTGCCACGCTCTACTTCCGTCTGTGCGACTTTTATATGATAGCTAATGTTTGGTCTTGGATAGCTTACAATCTTTTCTGATTGTTAAAGAGAAGTTCGCTTTAAAGTCGATATACGACCAATACCAAATACCAAAGAGTAACTTTATATGAACATATTTTAACGTTCATTTATTTTTAAGATGTGTTTTTGAATCTCAATATACTTAAAATGTATCTTCCTGGACTTCTCCATGTTAACTTTAAACCGAATTTCAAACACGTACAGAGGTTTTGACTTTCACTATTTCTTGTGTGAACGCAATTATATGTGATTAATAACATCCCCTCTCCTCTACCCAGGTGGTGGAACTAGGATCCCGGTTGTGCATCGTGCTGCCGCAGCTGAACGCGCTGCACGCGCGGCTGCAGCAGGCGCGCTTCCTGCAGACGGTGGAGGCGCACCGCGACGACTGCGCCACGCTCACACCGGACGTCATTGACAAGCTGCTCGCGGAGGGCGCCACCGTCGTGCCGCACCGCCGGGTCGAGGCCGAGCGCGCGCATCTATATAAACTGAAGGGTTTGTTTTATTATGATACATTTTTTATACTTTTACTTTCGTTCAATGTTTTAGTGCAACGCCTCAAGCGTATTCTATCAGTTCATTTGAGTTGGCAGATAAACTTTTGAATAGGGAAGGAGTGGCAATCTTCGTTATTCTTCACGTCCTTCCTATTTATTGTGACGTCGCATACGGTTCGTCACTTTAAATACATTAAATATTTTCAGGTCAAGTGGAAGAATGGGAGCGCAAGGCGCGCGCGATGCTCATCGACACGAACCCGCCGCGGTCCCGCGAGTCGAGCGTGGAGCCCGAGGAGCAACACACGACCCTCGCCGAGGTCGAAGCGCTCCTGGCGGAGGGGGACGAGATCGAAGCGGCGCTCCCCTCGCACCACGCGCTGCACACGGCGGCGACGCACGCGCGCGACTGGCTCGCTAAGGTAACATACTATGTGAGTATGGGAAGCGCTCGACTCTCGTTTGGTAGTGGTCTCTCTCACGTGAACGACGACAATGTACTGGACCTACGATCGTACTAGAGTTCGGGTGATGCGTGCGCGCACGTCTTTAGACGTTCAGGTACTTTTGTACTTAAAAAACTTAAAAAAAAGGCTTTTAATGTTGGTATGTACAAAAAAATTTGCAATTAAATTGGCAAAAAAGTCACAAAACTTAAAGTCGTTGATAACTTATATTATGGACATATGTATAGGACACTACCGTAAAATGGAATAGTTGTCGCGAAATAAATCTGAAAACAAATTTCGAAGTTCCCTCCAGATTCAAAAATACACGCAGTACATCCAAAACAGCAAATAATGTGCCACGAATGGGTCTGCAGCACGTCACTTCGCACGCTAGTACGTTCGTAAGTCCGTGTACTATGTAGTCACGTGACCCAGTAGTTGTCGCGAGCGCTCCCAGCCTTCAGGGTATCGATACCGGTAAGCAGCACTTACGTGATAAGTAGGATTCCGTCAAACATCTACGAGGACGTCACCTTCGAGATGGAAAAGTGAAGGATTCCAGGCTTCTGGGTGTCTTTGCTTCGTGCGCGTTCGTTCTCTGCAAATTGAAGGTTTCAAATAGTTACCTTATATAATAGTACGGTGAAAATACATAAAATAAATATTAAGTTTACATCTAGTTGACAATATAATTGGATATTGTATAATGAAAATTTGTTGTGAAATATCTAACATTGGAAATGGTTCCAATGTTCATTTAGATCATTGATACATAAAATGTGACTTAGATAGTTGCAATTTTGTACTAACATAATATAATGCCTAGGCTACATAAGTTAGACTTCAATGGTAAATTCACCGGACTATTACACATATTAGTGAATGTAATTTAGTTGTTATAACTAACATTAGTAGTTTATTAGTACAAATTATATTTATGTACGAAGACCGGGTGAGGAAGACGTCACCGAGTGCGACATACTTGCCCAAGTAAGATGTAGAAGCTTTGTTTCCATGTTTATGTAGAACTAGCTATTTGTTTATATTCTTGTTCACAATTAGTGTTGTTTAGAATTTTTCGTAAAACATATTTTTAATATATACTTTATTTTTTTTACTAGCAACTACTCTCGTTTTGCTTAAAACCATTTAAAGTCAATACTCATATTAAAAATATTTACATTGGCGCTTTAATTGACATTCTTTTTTTGATTTGCGAACCGATTGAGATTAAACAAACAATAAATCTTAAACCTAGCTTAGTATACATGAGTGAAATCATAGTCAAATCGATTTAGACGTTTCCGAGTTTAGCCACAACAAAAATCGGTTAAGTTTTATAGATATTTTAAGGTGAAGATGATGAGTATCGAGGGAGTTAGGGAGGGTGTAGTTAATTACCATTGTGACGGTGGTGTGGTGGTCCGCGGTCGCCAGGTGGAGGAGATGCAGTCGAAGGAGCTGTACCCGTACATGCACAGCGTGGAGGCGCTGGTGAAGCGCGCCGGCCAGATCCCGCTCGCGCTCTACGAGAAGCAGCAGCTGGCGGCCGCGCTGCAGTCCGCGCGCGACTGGAAGAAGGGCGCCGCCGAAATGTTCCTCAAGAAGGTAACCTATTTACGCTGCGTGTTCTGCTGATGATTCCGCTATGGTTATTGGATATTTGTGTCTTTATTTGAACCACGTAACTCTATAATGTCAATTGTTAAAAGTCTCTGAAGTATGTTAACCTGTACTTGGCTATAGCGTAGTAGAGTTAATCCTTTATATTGTAAAAGGAGTTCGAACACTATAGTGCAACATGCATTGAGAATACAATGACGGAAGACTAGGCCTATAAAATATATTCTTTACAAACTCACCTACAATCTCACTTGACGGTAAACGACGTAGTTTGTTTGTGG
>DWPA01000011.1:0-48303 GCA_018251375.1 Calpodes ethlius
CTCTATATTATTGTCAAATATTGCAATATAATATTCAGGAAAGCATTGCCTGCCCCATCTGCTACTGCCGACGTAAAAATAATTTTATTTTTCGCTGGAGGTCGGTAAAGCACCAAACCGTATCCAGCTCTCTTTAAACATCGCGGACGTCGTAACTGAGATAAAATTTATCAACATATTTTTTACATGAAGCTCGACGTGCAAGTCACGTGTAACGATATCGCTCGAAATGCCCGCATGACGGGACCGGTGGCATTAACAACGATAACGGGACCAAGCGGGACACAATGGACAACGGGAAAACGGCATTCAATTAAAAGGACGCCACGCGTCACTGATTGAGATAGCTCGTGGGCATTGTGGAGTATCGGGGCTCGCTTTTGTTTGCCGCCATGTTTAGACCTCGAATGAGTACTAACTGTGTTGTCTGCTGCTACTAGGTACACGACGGCGGAGCTTCGATTTAAAGCGAACACGTCAAAAGTAGACGTTAAAATAGTTTTTTGTAGAAGAGGACACTTCAAATACTACAAGTAGTATGACACTGGCACACATTGGTAGCAATTTCATGTAAATAAATTAAGAATAAAATCAAGATCTATCTCGCAATATCCAATATATCGACACTCCAATACACTCCTTGACGGATACATTTAAGTGTCTCATAAACTCATAAACAGTTGTATTTACGGTTAAAACCCAACTTATGGGTACGCAAGTCGACGAGAGAGACACCGGCATCAACTCGCAGCACGTTCCGGCTCGTCACAATCTCAATCGACTATAATCGTCACGATCCTCGGAGCGGATTTCCGAAAAGTTTATGTAATGTCACGTATAAAAAGGCGGATGTGGCCGCGGACAATTCTGGCCCATTTGGATTGCAGCGCCGTCCGCGACTCATCTCCTTTGTGGCCCGGATGCTGATTTAAAACGCACGTGCTCTCATTACCGCTTTGTTTGTTTGCCGATTTGAGGCGCCGGCTCCGTGACAAGCAACGGAAGACTGTATGACTCGGTTAGTCTTTACGAGAACAGATTGTGAAGACCAAAAATGTCTGTAATCTTCGTTACTATTGTTTTTCCCTTGACTACTTTGGTTGAATAAAGTCTGCCAAGCACGTAGCACATTATGCGTAGAGTGGGGTTCCGTAGTTGTAAGTTGATCGACTATCATTCGTTAACATGATTAGTTTGTCTAGCTGTGCTAACTTTCATTTTAGCAACTACCTTCATTTTCTGTCTTTGCCTTTTATAACTTCCTGTAAAGTATTGTACTCATGTACTGTACTTATGACAGTATGATTTTAAAATAAAGGTTTATTTATAATTATTAATGGAATAATAGCGGGCGACGCGGCGATCTTCATCTAAAAAGGATTACGTGTATTGAATGCCGTTAGTATTGCTTTTAAAATAAAATAATCTTTCAGTAAAATTGTGTATCTACAGTAGGTACAGGAGGTGCTTATACTGCAAGTGGCACGGCCGTGGGACGTCCTGAACGCTACGATCGTGAATGTTTCACATTTTCAAAACTAAATATTTAGCTGGCGGGCGCGGGAATGTTCACTGTAACCAATAGTAGTAATGTAAAGTTTAATATTTAGCAATGGAGTGCGGAAATGGAACGAACGGAATGGTCTTCATCCGCCCGTAATATTTCTGAACAACCTATCCAACGAAACTCTTATTAGAAACTACCTTGTCTAGAAATATTCCATATTCTAATTTAATCCATCGCAATTTACAACCTTTACAATATTTTTGTCAATCGAGAGAACATAAAAACTAAAAAAGAAACACCAACAATACTTATTTTCAAACTTGATAAATTTTAATCACAATAAAGGAGATATGAATCACGGCCTATTGTTGGCAAGATAAATAAAATAATACATTTTTAGACCCCCCACCCCCACATCCAACAAATAAAAGTATTATTTGCAATTGCATCTACGTATTCAGTAAGCAAGTAACATTACGGTGCCATTTATCAGAAATGGTTGTGCGGAAAACTAAATAAAGTTTTGTTAGCGAACTCCTTTACCGCCTAATTTTGCACAATTGCCTAAGGTGCGTACGTATTCTATCCTTTCAGAATAGGGAATAACGAATACATGAAAAATATTTTCGCCGGCGTATGAAATAGCACCCATTCCATATCTTTCAATTATGTTGATCCAAATTCCATGGAAGCGGCAGATGAAGTGTTCTCGGGGATCTATACAAACAAAACTATGATAAAAAGGTGGAGGGTAAAGTTTCGAATGAGCCGTGAAAGGGCACAAAGGAGATGAAAAGACTGGAAAAGGTTGCGATCTAAATTGGCGAGGATTGAATGCGGCCACCCGGACCGCTCGCCGGCTCATTATCGCCACGGACGTGGGCTGCGTGGCTACGGCCGCCGGCCGCCGGCCACCGGCCACCTCGGTGCTAGCGCCCGCCATCGGAAATACACGATATCAATATCCAAGCGATATGTTGGGTGCGTTGCTGAGGAATAATTCAAACTAGGCTCTTGTACAGTATACATTCATTTTCCCGGGATGTGAGATGAACCTTAATATTTCATAAAGAAGACGGGATTATAAATAACTTCATACAGGTTCGTGAAGTACACATTACTAACTTCATTTAAGAACCAACTCAAGTCATAAATGTTATTACCGTCTTTAAGTATTACATTGTAGATTAAAAAGAAAATGAGAATTAAAAGTTACTCGACATATTTATTCACCTGCAATGTCTATATTTAGTTCACACAAGTAACGTGTTAGGATAAGTACTTAGGTACTCTTTTTTCATCTGATCCATCGAAAAAACATAATATATCTGTCTTAACTAAGCATCAGTATTTTATCACATCGATTTCATGAACGTAAAGAAACAATTTATTTAAAAAACCGTAAGAAGTGTTTACACAATAATAAAATAAAAACCTGTTGTTTTTCAAAGTCAACCGACGGTAGAGTAAACAGTAAACCGTTTGATGAAGTGTCCACGAGGCGGAGCGGATCGCATCGATGTGACTTGTACTTAAGTTAGTACGTTTTTAATAGTGCGCACGATTCACGCATTACTGGTAGTAAATATGTTTTTACACATAAACTTCAACAATTTTAGCTCGTTATTGCCGCGATAACCGCTCCCCGCATCACCTCCATTAGAAAATTTAAAGCGGTATCAAATTCTGACATACCTTATTCTATTAATAATAGTAACTTGTCCAAAGTTATAAGAAGGTTTTACAATGATCTTCAAATTATCGATTTGCTTTAGTCTCAGGTGCCTCATGCTGTTCAACAATATCTTTCCAGGCTCCCAAGTAGTAGTAGGGACGTATCGATGAGATTATAATTTGAAATCGTTTATTTTGTCGTGAAGTAACTTCCATTGTCACTAAATCTTTTTTTGACCTGACCCTCCTCTGTTGAATGCATTGCATTCATTGTACTAAGGAGTAATATCGTGTTTGACAATGATACCAAAAATCGCAATCTTTGCCTTCGACCACACAGACGTACAAAATTTCACATATCACTCGCTATTTCTGTACCTTGAGTGCAGTGAAACATTACGACCATTTTTTGTAAAAAAAAAACTATGTATTACCCTTTTCCAAACGATTACGGGCACTGAAAAGATGTCTGAAACTTGTCAGCGTCGTGATTCGGAGCTTTTCAGACCCTGGACCATCAGTCTTGCGGAAACTTTTTTGGCCGGTCCAAAAAACAGTGAGCGCCGAAGATAATATCCGTTTCGGCGCAAACATGGCGGAGGTATGTCGGAAATAGGCCGCGAATTCGCTAAGGGACTTTTTGTTATTAAAACTCTACTTTCGGCCCCATAGCTTTGCAACATCATGTTTCACTAATTCAAGTCCAATGGCCGAACTTCTGCGTACAAAATTATATACCAATTGCTGTGGTCAATTTTCTAATCATATTCTGCATTCCTATAATGTAATAAAATTTAACGACAATTCAAGTAAATCGAAATAATAATTCCTGATATTTATTTAATGTATTTGCATATTTTTACGCATTTGAACAAATACATAAGAGTGACTGATGAGTAAAAACAAACCAGGGCGTGTCCATTTTCATTGGAGTCAATAATATCCGTGACAATTATTAACTAACTGCTTCTGTTTGCCGTAAAGGATACACATTTCATGCTTCGACGTCCACTGATTTAGGCAGTGCGTTGTTAATCAGTTAGTAATAACATTTGTCAGCAGGTGCAAACTAAAGTGAATAAAGCCAGGTAACGGCGAGCAAGACGTGCATACATTACACTTTAGAAATTCACATGATGTTTCCTTATAATTCTGGCCATTAATCAGCCGCGGCGGTTGTGGAAGGCTCCATCGCGCTGATAAACTGGCAGATTTACGGCGGAGCGCACCACCCTGACAACACCGCTACATCCGCACGGGGCGCGGCCCCACGCTCGGCTGCAGCGACTACATTAACTATTCATTTAATTATCTGTATCTATATGTGAAGCGCTTATTCAGTCATTTTAACGTTTTTTTTTTTCATCAAATAAGTGAGGCGAGTTCACTTAGAGAATAGCTATTTGAACGATGAATTGAATAAGACATCGCTTAATATCCAATAAATTCGTACATGACGACACAAAAATTAGGTACATTTATATAATATGTAGCGCGAGCCCGATGTGTACGATCGCCGCGTACGCTAACTTTAGTTTTAACGCAATCGATTTAAATAACATTGTTGATGCAATTTGTTAAAACTGATATATTTTTTTATTAGGATTCCGTAATCATTACTCCCCTCAAAATACAGACTGCGATTTTAATATCCTGTCACATGAAGCGGTAGCAGCCAGCACAAGCCGGCTCCCTTAGTATAATCATTTCTCATAGGTTATAAAATTTTTTGTATCACTTTGATGCGTTTTTTATTTTATATTTTTTTCGACTGGACAATTGCTGTGTGTCATATACCTAAGCCTTTACGCCCTCACGAGACTAGAAGCTGGTTTTTAATTTTAACGAGCAAAAAGAATCAGGGCGGCAAATGGCATCAGAATCCCTGTATCATCAGAGTATTGTGTGGCGTGTTGCTCGTAGCAGAAAAACTTTCTATCAAACAAGTCTTTCTGGTAGTGTACCACTGTGCGTTACGGTTTCTTAAGGGAACTGATACAAGTTACTCCGTTTAAAAGACAACTTTTCCAACGTTTCTCAATCGTTTCACTTACGTAGGTGTCGTTATTACTTTAAACAACCATACTGCTGGCGGTCGTCTTAATAAATCGAAGATTCGTTACCCGTTATGAAATAAAGTGAGAACAACTACTTCGAATTTAAACGCCATGTCGTGGTACCATTCTGTTTGGGCCTGTTGGACAATCGTCTTCCAACTAAATCTGCTATATAAGTTAACTGGAGATCTGCACCAGCTCATTTCGATTTTAGTTTTTCTTAAACATAATCATCATAATCATAATCATTCTTTATTGCAAACAAGGGCAAAGCGGTGCCCATTCGGATAGCTCAAGAATTGAATTTAAACAAAAGTAAAAAAATAGTGTTTAAATTTAAATTAAGTAAATAAAAATTGTTGTGTAAACACGCTAAGTCTTCAGTATCGTTCGCCGACAGTGGAGCGCGCGCTCTCCGTAGTAAACAGTGAGGCGCGAGCGGGGCTCGGGCGGGGCGGAGGCGGGGCGCGGGCGCCAACTTCACCGAATTGAATTATAACTGACGAGAGATAAATAATAGCTAGCTTTATAAGATGAAAGCTTATACATCCTCATCTCCGCTCTTAATGCGTTTGCATCCAAGCTGCCGAGGACGAGGTGGAGCATGAAACATTACTTTTGGCAGCTTAGTGTTGTGTAACTAAATAGCGGATAGATACTTCAGACTAAAGTAATAGGTACCAGGTAGGTAGCAATATTTAAGCAATTTTTGTATCGGTTTGATATTTATGGGACTGGCTTTTACGTAATAAACAAAGTAGAGCGTATTTGGCTAAAGGACTACTTGGAACGCACTCCAGCTCGCATCTAACATTAAATAATCGCCATTAATTACGTATACAGCCAATGTCATATGTAAACGGATTGGTCTCGGAATTATAACTTTTACAGTCGAATCATATTATAAGTTATTACAATCATCTGATAATGAGTCGGTCGGTTATTTTTGTATTAACTAAAACTAAACAAGTGGCTCGTACTCGTTCCCCTCAAGTGGACTTCCCTGTGTCGCAGGTGACATTAACTATGAAAATTAGACATCCTAACACGCAAGAACCGTGAATAAAGATTTATGTGTACAATAAATATCTGCCGCGGCCAAAAATCAAACCCGCCACCCCTCGGTTCACAAGCAGGTTCAACGAGAACACAGGGTCGTCTTATTTTCAACAACTTATCTTTAATAAGCCATAGATCCATTCGTTTCAATATATTTGTTTATTAAAATGTAAAATAATTAATATTTATTAGTATCGACGGCAAGATTTCATGTTGGCCGCTGGTAAACTCTAATCTCTGGCCGGTCAGCAGTTCGCCTGTTGACCAGTGAGGTCACACACAACCAAGACATAAAGCTCCTGTACATCTAGAAACTGTTGACGCGAAAATCGTCATGTTTCACAATAGAAAAGCCTTAACATAATTCTGTGTGCTCATGTGACATAAATAATGAGGTAGTAACAAAAAGCCAACAGTGAATTTTTTTTAATGAACATACAGTAAATCTAGTGTAGACACCACAAAACCGATGTCACAAGGTGACGGTGTCCTCATCACGCTGTACGATATTAATTGTATTCTATCTTTAGTCGAAGCGGCATATCTTTAGCTAGATTCTACTTCTCTTCTTCGTAAATTACGCATAAGCAGGAATCAGTAGTACAATAGTAGCTGAGGGTACGCACAGTCCTCTTGATAAACTAAGGGATCCTGAAGTCTCTGCATTTAAAATTAAAAGAGCATGTTCGTCAGGTTTATTTCCGATCACGAAAAGACCAAACGTCGACCGCTCGAAGAATTATTCGATCGTAATCACTATTCAAGTGGCTGTTACTTCGTGAGTCGCTGTAACATAAATTGTTATCACGATGGAACTCTTCTCTCCGACCGATCATTAAGCGGTGGGCGTCGTTGGCCAGGCGCCAGCGGCCGTCAATGTCCAAACCATGTCGCGATTTCCGATTGATACTTGCGCCATATAAATACGAAACGCGTTATATCAGAATACGTCAATGCTGACTAATGTCTTGTCGGCTCGCTGATCGCGCCGTGTACTGGAGCTTATACTCGTAGCTATATGTCTAGTCATACAGCTCGAAGTGTAATTTACTCGGCGACATGGATAAATATTTTGTCAAAGACGTTTGATTACGTAGGGAAGTGAATAACGTTTTAATATGCGTGAAGGTTTTTAAAATTATGAACTGAAGATACTTTGTAAGAAAATATTATGTGAAACTGAATGAGCGGGAGCTACATTGATTGGCGTGCGGGTTGCTGCAGCAAGCTGACACAGCATCGATAGCGAAACATAATACTCAGTATTATAAATGACGATAAGAAGTGTCAATGAAGACGGTCCGACGATATTAAAACTTTAAAATGTTGTTAAATAACGTCCGAAGATAGAAAACTACTGTCGAAACATCACATTAAGCGATAGAGTATGGAGTTACAGATAGCTAACTTGGCCGTACGATTAAATTACTTGCGAAAACTACGAGTAACTGTAATTTTATTAACTTCCAGCTCCATCTTGGGCGCTGCGAAATGAATCTGCGGCGGCGCTTGAAAGGAAAGTTAACTTGTTAAAACATTGTTCGCTGCACTTTCATACACATTTTAATTACATTTCGTTTGCTCAGCGCCGCCGACGATATCGCTCGGTCGCTGCTCCCCGCGGCACTAGTGCGGCCGCGACGGCTGACACCAGACACGGCTGCGTTACAGTTTGAGTGCACCGAGATCTATTCACCTTTATGATTTATAATCAAGTAACTATCATCGCCCACTCTAATTATTGTCATCAATTTTCTCCATTAATCTAGTGACTTTAACGTAATGGATACTATTAAGAGTGGCTATAAAATCTCAGTCATCACCATACTATCATTAAATGTTACATCATATAACATTTAAAGGTTTTATTTTAATTAATGCGGTCGATGTATTTTTATGGGATAAGGATAGCAAACGCGCTTGTAGTGCCACCGGTCCCTGTTAATCCTCACGACACATAATTGTCCCGCTACAAGGCTCGGGTCTACTTTCACAATGTGAGGAATAAAGGCCTTAGTCCACAACGCTGGCCTAGTGCGGATTGGTAGACTTTTAACACCTTTGGGAACATTATGGAATACCCCCGGATGTGCACGTTTCCTCACGATGTTTTCCTTCACCGAAGCAAGTGATAATTGTCTTGTAATACGCACATAACGCGCACACCTCTAGTGCGCAGGATTCGACCCACGTTCGAGAAACTAACGATCAAACCACTAGACTTCAACTCCTTATCTTAGCTAATTCCTGTTAGTAAATATTAGTAATAATTGTGTGTCATGTGAATTTTCCCATGAGGTGGAGTTTCCACTTACAATACTCATCATGCTAGAGTGTATGTATAATACGCTGACAGCTTCCACTGTACCTAAGCCCTAGAGTTTGCTGATAAATTACGGCCGTTTATAGCTTCCTTAGCTGCAGCCGCTTCACGTCAACGTCAGCTTAGCGATTCAATTTATCGAAGAGCTCTGCGTTTGATTACATTTAAAAATTGAATATGTCTTCGATTTCGCTTTGAAATATTATAAAGTAATAAAAAATAATAATTAATTTCTTATACACTCTCACATTCTTTGTGTTGTGGGTAGGAGAATAATGGTGGTGATGGCACAAACATAAATCACTAGCACCCATGACCCGAAAACAAATCGAACCGAACCCGGGACCTCTCGCTTCCCAGGCAGCTTCAGTACGAACTAGACTCAGGGTTTGTAGATTATACCAATCGCTCAATTATCGTTCCAAATGATACATGAAATACTTCTTAAATAATTAATAAATAATTCTAATATTTTAATTTTAATATTTAAAAATATGTGTCTGAATATAAAATAATTTGATATAGATATATCTGAAATTTTTACATTAATTTGCTGAATAACATTAAAGGAAAGTAAAGCTATTTAAGGAATCTTATGTTCGGAGATTATAAATTATGATTTAAAAATACGCCAATGTTTGATTGAAAAAGGATATTTTAGTAAGCGCCGGGAACGGTAATTGATCTCGGCGGAACATACATAAATACGATAAGTTGTGTAAGGTCAGGTTAAATTAAATTAAAATATAAAAGCTTCGCGGGTCTCCCTTTAGCTCACTTAACAGTTTTTCCTCCACTTCCCATTTATAGTTACGCATATACTAAAATAATTATATAGTTGCCCTGTTGTTTTATAAACGCCCTTGGTTTATTAATAGGTATTTCAGGATTCCGTCAGGCAAAAATGGAAAAATGAACAAAACGAGTCAAGACGAATCTGATGAGACCAAGGCAATGGATTCGCTTGTAGACGTTCCTAGATTCCCTCTCTTACCTTCCAACACTATTGTCGGCCCCCCTCGGCAAAACGATATTATCGATGATTTAACGAACTGACTTTAAGTAAAGTTCTATTATAATGATCCAAAAAGCTTCGTCCGAAAAGGAAAATGAAAATCCACCCAAAGCCTTACTGAACAAGTAATTTATTCATTGAACCAAAAATATAGAAAACAGAAGTATTTAAAAATTCTGATTCTAAAACACATTCATTATGGGGTGGTAATAGGAGTGAAGTTGGCATCTTGGGAATTTACTTAGGACTACACTAAAGTACAAAATTGTGTAATTGCTGTGTAGAATAAAGATTGATCGAAAGAAAACATTAATTCCGCCATGATGAAGATATGTAAAAACATAAGTAAGTACATATAAAAACATTTTAAGTCGACGCCTAATAATATGTACAACAATAAAGTATATATAAGGCCATACCCCCTGATGACATCCAAAAAACTAATCGTAATAGAACTAAAAGAAAAGTAAATAAACTGTTGAACTCGGAGATATAGTAGATGGCCATTGCTCGATCTTAGTGAACAAGTACATCCCCCCATCCCCATCACAGAGTGCTATTGCTATGATAAAGGGGCAATAATTAAAACTGCAGTTATTCGCAACTACCATAAAACTCGATACAACCATAAAGTCAATTCGTAGCGGCGACGCACCGACCGCTTATAAAATGGGGTTTGTCATCCTTTATAAAGCGGAGTGTTGATATTTATAGCTTAGAACAATCGTCTGCACCGGAGATAACGCAGTTTAATTAAAATTATACGCGACCGCCCCGACGCTCGGGAGAGTCGGCTCGACGCTAGTTTTGCTGCGTGCCTCCGTCACGCCGTGGAGCGGGTTAAATATAAAATGTTACGGCAATTTCAATAATCTATCCTTCTATCATTTTTGGATAAGTTTATTGTTAAGATAGGGTTGTGACTATATCGTGGAGGAACATTATTGAGAGCGGTCTCAAGCGTAACATAATTTATGTTGACTATTATAAGAATTTTGTTTTAGTAATATAGTATATTTTTTTTAAATCAATGTTATCACCACGACTACTTTTCCAGCAACATGATGTTTTCTTCCAGCCAAAAAGAATTTTCCAGCTCCATAACACGCTTATCCGTATCGATTGATAAAATTTAATTCGATCGAAAGCCATGTGGTAAAGCTACTATTATTGGGAAAAGTTTAGTACATTATCATCGTCACCGAATAAGATATTGAAAATAAGCATTGAAATAATATCTCTAGTTCCATTTTCAAATGAGTTCTCAAACCGCTTAGACCTTTTATTTCTAAAAATATATTTAGTTATCCATATTTAGAGGTCCAGATCTTCCACCGCTACACTCTTATGATTAGGATGGATTATCTCAAGATTTTGTTTGTGAAGAAGCAGATGATGTATTTAATATCTTTGAAAGATTACAGATTAAAGACAGACGTCGCTGCGGTGCGTAGACATGGAGGTATCAGATAAAAAGCCTCGAACGATTACGGGAAAATAATATTGTATTAAACAAATATTTGCAGAAAATTCGGATAGCATTGAAGATAAAACATCAAACATTTCTAAAGAACACATTTTTACTTTGACTGAATTTAATTTCAAATATTTTATTCAATATTTAATCAAGCGTCCTAATTAGGTACCCATTTTTTTAAAATGATTTTTAAAGTGAAAATAAAGTAAATGTGTGCATTTTACTGCAGATAAGTACGTAAGATTTTACTTTACGATAAATAGTTTTCTGAGCGTGTAAAATTAAGACTGCTTTACTATTTACCAGACTCCGACTAAAACGTTACATTTTTATTGCACCGCGTCCTCACGACGTCGACATTCTACTTTAATAAATGACTGTATTGTTTTACCAAAGGGTTTCTATGTTTGTCTAAACCAATTTTATGATTCATTTTTAAAAAAACCTCTCCGGTATTCTTCTTCAGAACCGTTCTCTGGAACTTTTAAACATTATGATTGTTTCCGTACGTTCAATTCCAAGTTGTAATGTGGAACCTTCCTAAGGTTTCATCCGAATCACGAAATGACATGTCAATCGATCGTCGATTAATCCGTACTTAGGAATACAGGCACTTAGTTCAACATTGATACATGTTGCCTAGCAGCCGCTACAAGCGGATGAATAATACTTTTCGTTGTACTATCAGTATATCATATTATTTTGCATGCTTCATTTTTCATCTGTTTTTATCTTTAATATTTTTTGTATATCTAATATATAAGGTAATTAATTTACTAGGTAATTATCGCTATAGAATTTTGGTATTAACAAATATACATAAAAATATAACATTTTCAATGACAAAAGTTATTATCACATTCAAAATAACACCAAACAGGCGTGGTCAACAGTTTTGAGAACTAACTAACGCCTAAATCGACACACAAATGAACAGGAAGTAACGTTTTTATTTCATTGCCTTTATTAAGGTGCATTCGGGCATCGCCATTGGTATTAACGTGAACAAACGTGAGATGGGGACCTTATATGATGGTATTATCTACCTGGTTCTCTCGCAGGACGTTGCTGTTATCGACCAATACTAAGTAATTAGAAAATCAACAATATTACAACGATTGTTTAGTTGAATAATACTTATTTGTAGTACGTCATACGAGTGTAATTCGTGAAAATCCTACAAAGAAATGTTAATGATTGTTTACATTTATTCCGGAGCCAGTTTGAGTTTATTTTAATTTGTATCTTACAGTTATTAATGTTGCATGGACGTGGGCAATAAAACGAGTTACTGTGTACCGATAAGAAGTGTGTGGGCTATTAAACTGCGGAGACGACCCGAGGGCGTCGCGTAGCAGGCGAGCCATTAATTGTAAATGAGATTCATTCGAAAAATAGTAAGGAAAAATAAGGTAAGGTAAATTTAAGAATAAATAAGTGAGGCTTAAAGCATGTATGTAATTCGGCCGCGTCGCGGAGCTTCATCCTCGCCCCGCCCTCCGTCCGCCCCGCGCGTCCTTCACTTTGTAGCACGAATCATGCTGTAATCATCTTAGATGTCAAAGACCTATGAACAATATGTCATAGTGATTATTTCGTTTTACAATATCTTCTCCTTCTTCTTCTTATATATAAAGATGAGTGTTTGTCTGTATGACCTTTATAGAATCGTAAACGATACATTTAATCATGTGATAATCTTAAGCAAAGTAGTTGTGTATGAGCCCGCAAAGGTTTCTAAGTTGGTACGACCAATTTTTGATAAGGTGCACTGTCATTCCGATGAATTACACATATTGCCATGGCAGTTCGTGTTGGCATAGCAACGCGTGCAGGGTTCAGCTAGTTATTAAATAAAAACCAATTGTTACGTATGTAAGAGATCGGTGTGATGTTGTTCATGTAAGGATTGGTTACTACTTAACACTATTAAAGGCATATTTAACACCAATCATAGGTTTGGGACACGAGAAATTTAGGATTCCGAGAATGTGAGTTGATCGAGTATTGTAAGCATTTATTAACCGTAATGGTAGTACTTTAAAATTCACTATAATATTCTACTCAGCCGCTACTAAAACAATCACGAACAATGTTTTTACACGTTCTACATTAACCATTTAACTGGTGGAGAAACCCTCGGCTCTAACAAATTAGCACTTTAAAATAAACTATATTTTTAAAAAAATATTCTACCACTTTCGCAATTATATAAATAGTAGGGACTATTGACCGAGCTTTGCTCAGTGTTTTTTTTTAGTATATTATATTATTTTGGAGTTATATTTACTTATAAAAATGCAAATTACTTGCTGATGAAGTATGAATAATATATTTGTTATTATGTTACCAACATAAATAATTTTCTCACAAAAAGAAGGAACTCGAAAAAAAGTGAAAAAATAAAAGAAACAATCGGATTGAGATTTGAACCCGGATTTCCTGCGTTGTAGGACACCGATTTCCCGACAAAGTTAGTTAGAATAGCTCGTATTCTAACTTTGACAACGAGGGCGAAATTTAGCTTTATATTGTAATAATATTGTAGGAGATTTTTAGTCAATGAAGACACGGTCTAAACGTCATTTTCTGAAAATAAAATCTAGCTAAATCGATTTATCGCGCCCGGGACCCCCTGATTTTCAAAAAAATCGTTGAAACCGTTTCCGAGGTCGTTGATATATATATATATATATTACATATTGCTCGTTTAAAGATATTAGATATCTTTCTTGAGTCTATCCGTTATGTTATGGATGGAAGAGGTGAGGGATGGTTGGGCATGACGAAAATATAAGGGTTCCGTTTTGACTGGGGAACTTTAAAAACTAATTCTTTCTCGTTTAATTGGCTAGAACCTATTTATTTCAATTCAATCCAGAAGAACGACCCTATATTTAATTTTTTCGCATATAGGTACATAACTTGACGTATTTACTTGGGATGAAAATATGTCGCTAAACTTTACCCAGACTAGGTCTGTCAGAGACTTTTAGATTTGTTATCCGATTCTTTGACAAATGAAATTAGTTCTGGATTTCTTTTGCAGCTGACAGCGGGTCAACAACCTTCGAGCAACCTAGAAATTTGAAGATGGAGGTTTTAGTAGTTAACCTCAGTTATCTGCAACAGGAAAACGCAAACAATGCACAAAGATAATCAATTTTGAATTATTTTCGAAGTCATAAAATGAATCGGGCTAGCCCACTGCCCCACGATGTCGATATATGACAATGATGATGATTTGGCAGAGCCTGTAGCAGGATGGGAGTGGCACACCTTAATTAATTACCTACGGATACGTGACCTCTAAATGACCTTCTCCCGTCGTACATCGCCGATCTTACGTACCTACTAGGGTTCAAAGAAATATCGTATACGTTACATTGTTAATATTATGAACAGAAAATATAATTTTGTATATTTGTAACAAAGATTTAAAACCACTTGCTTTATGAAAAATTGCTAATTTAATGCTATAATATTACTGAATCAGTTGAAGTATACTTTATACTGTACGTTTACTTACGTAGTTGCGTAAAGATTGTTTCATATTTATATTTGATTGGCGATATAATTTCTAATTGAGAATAAACAACAGATCTCAAATACTAAGATTGAACTTAATAAACACACGAATTCTTCGGAGAATAATAATTTTAAAGAGTTGACATACTCGCCTCCGTGGGCGCAGTCACGTTGCCGGCGGCAAACTTAGCGCGAACAAGTTAATATATTGTACCGAACATTATTACTGAATCTACTGTATCGTGAAGTGGGTATCTGTACGTATTACGTGTTCAATAACATACATAGCTAACACATACACATAATACATCAAATATTACAGCCTCTAATTCGCAGTGTGATCTTATATTAGAACAATCTCTTGTTTTGGCATTTTTATTCAATTTATCCAAGAATAAAACTTCACGCGCCGCGACCCTTCGCAGGGCTTTCTCGTACGCAATTCGGGAGATTTTGCGTATGGGTAATATCGCGCGACTTTGATCGTTTTGGAATGTAAGAGCTGTGTACATGAAACCGAATGTGAGTAACGCACTCGGTGTAAGGAATATTACTAGTTAGTTACAAACACTACGAGTGAAATATGACTAGTAGACTCGGTATCTTAGTGGAAACGACCTGTTTAAAGGTATTGTTGCGATATTGGTAATTGATAAATAACGAGGGAGAAGTTAGAGATTAATGTTCTTCACGACAGTTCTTTGCAGCGATAAAATAGCACGTATAGTGGACTCGCGACTGCATCGTTACTTTTGGCAGTCGCGCTAGCAACGCACGACATTAACGATGTAGTAACGCGACTAAAGCTGATTCTAGTGGCGTCGTCGAGGCCGCAGCGCACGACAGAATGAATGAAATCACGGCTACGTTGGCGCAAGATCGGCGACAGCATTGAGACTATATCAAGACAGTTCTGCGAGAGTACCGTTACAAAAAGTCGCCGAGGGCGATCCGACTATCATCTATGTTACCGGCGCGCCGCCGTCCAAGTTTGCGGCACGAGTGCTCTTCTAGTGATAAACACTGAGGGTGAATTTTTAATTGCGCCACCGCCCGCCGTTCACGGTCAAGTTTAAACAGAAATATTTCCAGTTTCATTTTCCCGTTGTTTCATGTTTGTTCGTAATCTGTGCCACTGTAAAACTGCACACCTCAAAATGTGTTTTAATCATATCTATTCAAAAAAAGCTACGAGTACTTTGTTTCTCGCAAACAGGGACCGAAATAGCACTTTTTGACTAAAAGTAATTTGAATTTAGAATAACACTGATATAGAATAAATTTGTCAAAAAACATTGTACAATATTGTCCTCCATTATTTTACATTTCCCCTACAGACAATGATGACTCCTATCGCGACCGCTTCAAGGTACTTCGATTCAGAAATATCATATTGATGTGGGTACTTTAACAATATCACGTTGTACGGATATTACAACGTCGAGTACCTCGAAGAGTTGTTCTGCCAGGTAGGCGCCACCTCTTTGCCTTTCCATCATTAAACAACCCACGGAACTAGGTAGGTAAGGTACCCTAAAATTTTAATCTACCACATTGTCGACATGATGTATAGTGTATTCAATTTATTAGCCAAGTTACAGATTTATAATATTGAGATACTTTGTGATAGGTCGCTAAAAGACGAAGATGAAAGAAGAAGAAGATGGATAAACCAGCAACACCTTTATTACTACGATGGTTGCAGTGGCCACGATATTTCACTAAATGGATTCTTCTACTTGTAACTCGCTATAATCACTGACTCCACCATTGCTTCCCGCACAGAATCGTATTTGAAATTTGCAAGACAAATAAATTCATTCGATCAATCCATTCCCTTTCAACGAACAATACGGTAAAAACTAGAAGACACAAGTCAAACATCGCGGCACAATCAGTCAGTAACAGTAACCGCCGCGGCGCCGCGGGAGGCTGGCGAGCCAACTTCTCGCATTACCCGCTCGTATTCATCGCGTCGCGCTGTGCCGCGGCCCGGCTCCGGCTCCGGCCCCGGCTCCGGCTCGAGCTTTTATTGAATGCTCAAACATTGCAATAAGTTGGCTGATTTATCGCCGCCGGCTGCCGTTTGTGATTAATTTGCTGGCCATTTTATTGAGATTGTATTTAACGGTATATGAATGTTGCGGTGATGGGATGTAGCGCGGAGCTGCCGGAGCACTAGGCTTGTTGTTTTATGAAACTTTCAACACACTATATTATGAAACTATTTTCTTCTTCTAGAGTCTTTTAATCTCTGATTTTCGTAGAAAGTCAACAGAATTATAAGCATAATTAAAATTGATAATTGCGATACGTCTATAATGTTATGAAAATAATATTAAAAACATTTAAGTAAGCGCACCTCTTTTGCATCGTGGCGGAGAAATAATGTTTAAACCTCAACATCTCACCGGATAGCTGAGTACCGGCGCGAGCCGCGAGTGACTTCGGACTAATTAGTAACTTTATCTAAGCGTTACAATATCAACTTTTAGTGGCTTAGTTTCCAGTCTTACAATATAAATTAGTACAATTTATTTTAAGCGAATTCTAAGTCAATGTACGGCAGCTAAGTTGGAGCGATCAGATCTCGTTAAAAAGTCATAAATATTATCGGTAAAGTAGTAAATTTTGGGCAAATTGTCGACGATTCCGCCGTAACGACCTATTTAGATCCCATTGTCTCGTGATCCGGCGGTATCGGCTCGTCCGCGGCTCCCACTCCTCATAACCATAACATTACGGCCGCCGATCAGACGTAAGGCTCGCTATCTAGTCGTGGTTATGATAATTTGGTCGCCCCGCACCCCCGCACGCCCCACCCCCGCCGCGCCATGAATATTCATGCTGGTCGTTATCATAAACCAACTGAAAGGACCTCCTGCATTATTATCGCGATGGAAGTGCGTTAAGAATACATCAGAATTTATTACACTATAATTTAATGCGCTCATTGACGACTAATCCACGGTTCACATGAGCTGCGCTTCTGGTGATGTGCAGCGACCTCTATCAACGACAATCAAGAAAATTAAACAAACGTATGGGTAAGTAAGTGATAAAGACGAAAGCCTCATTAAAATGTAATATAATGAGCCATTACCGAACCTACTTTAGATGTTCTTATAGATAAGGAACTAAAACGCTGCGGTTGCGTCTGAGGGGAGATTGAATCGAATTGAACCAGGTGTAACCTACCCAGATTCTAGACTAGCGGGAAGGAATCAGTGGGAACTGAACGTAGTATTTGACGTTCGCGCGTGCTCTCGGCGGAACGAGGTAGTTAGAACAAGATCGCAGCCGATCGGCGGCGCCGCGCCCGCCGCTGTTATGATAATTTCAATTGGGGGGCGCCATGAATATTCATAGCGTGTATCATAAACAAATAGCTCAGAATGTGGCCCACTGCGACGAGACGAACATAACTATAAAGACGGCACGCATTTCACAGTAATGTTTCACAATACTGTACATATACATGCCTGTAGTATGTCGTGTAGAAGATACCGTGAGGCCACTCGCAATGGACCGATCCGTAGTTGTAAGCCGTTCGATTATTATTCGTTAACTTTTAAACCCTGACTAAGCACTGAAAACTTCATTGCTATCCCACTATACCATGAAAAAAAATATATAAAAATACATATATAAATATAAATAATGTATGTGGTAGAATTCAATTTTAAAAGGTTTTCACTTATACTTTCTACACATAAAAGGAACATGTTTTTTTCCTCGTTTAGTACAAATGATTTGCGTTAGCTATGTGAAATTAAATATTTTATGGCCAATTATAACTTAATAGTAGACAGCGCTTTGCAGTCATAACGAAATTGTAAGGGTTCTGTTTTAACTAAAGAATTCTAAAATTAGCCAAGAGTATTTCACAGTTGGAGAAGAGGGACCGATCGTTCTGAATTGATAGGTTTCAACTTTTACATTGTTAAAATTAATGAAATTTACATTTCATTCAAAAAAATAATTACTTGTTAGGGTATGTGTAATGTTTCAAACATTACACATGAAAATGTTCCATGATGGTTTCAAGTGTGTAAAGTCTGCTCTTCCATCCTACCTAGCGTCCGGCAGTGGGCCACACCCCGAGCTCTGCTGTGCGACACTGCTGACACTCGCACTATGCTTTTACATAGTTAAACTATTACGTAAAGTATTTGGTACAAATACCCTTTATATTTCAAGAGATACAGAACCGTTTCACAATCGCATAGCGAGAGCATGAAAACGACAGTGTGCCCCGTTCGTGCATTATCACGAACAATTAGGAATGTCGCTGTCACTTCCTGCGACACGCGGCGCGCGACGCGCGACATGCGCCGCGTCGGAATCTGCGAATATATCACGGAACGAATGCGGGAGCGACGCGTCCTTTTTGAATGTCTTATGATTTTTAGAATTTGTTGTATCTAGACAACAAGTATACATCATTTGATTACATGTTTGGAGCGCACACATGAAGTGCAGCCATTGTTTATGGGACTCGGTGTACGCTTTTACTATAACTTATCGGGACTCCGTACATCACATACCGATTGAAACGTTGCTAAAAGGTGCTGCTATAAACGAATATATAAATGACAAGATTGCCTTTGAACTACACAATTCCCTACTTATAAAAAATAAATCATGTATAAAGTTATTAGTGATATTTCACCGGACACGGGTACCTCGAAACATTTAAAGCGTACACGATAATGTACCCAGTTTCATTGACATTGCGTCAAAACATTAACCGATCCGAAATACCGTACAAATGGCGCTTCTTCGAAACTGTATATTCGGCAGTCGGATCCCGCAATGGAAATTATTCAACTATTAATTACCATAGTAATACCATTGAACATAACACGGCAATATTAAACGTTACCCTCGCCGGGGGCGGCGCCCGCTACGGTCGATTTCAATACAAAACTTAAACTGCGCTCGCCGTTTAGTGGGAAACTTTGGCCATTAATTACCGGCGCGACGCTGACGCTGAGATTACTCCGCACTAAGCCGGGCTGCGTGAACCGCGCGCGGGCGGCGTGCGGGCGGCATGCGGGCGCGACGTGTCACCGGCACTGACCGTACCCGCTGACGAGAGATCGTTATCATTGTATCAATACATGTTTATTTTACTTTTAAGTAAGTAACTGTAAATTTTAAGTAAGTAAATATCACAGGCATAAAAGTATCGGGCAAAAGTAACTTGATACTTTCTAATGATCTGCGTTCTAATTTTCCATCTGTATGTATCACGTCGGGGATATTCTATGTTTGGTATCACTGAGAAGTCTCTTGATTGTCTTTGTTTAAATTATGACGGCATTCCATTCCTTTTGTTATTTACGCGTTATTCCTGTTAAGATTATTATAAAACATTGTAAAAAAATATAATTTATAAAACAAGGCGCAAGATAGTTATACCCCTATAACCTACACAGCCTTTTTTCTCTTTGTGACAAAGTTTATTAATATTGAAGTTAATTATTTCGAAGCCGCAAGTAAGAATGTATATTTTAAAATTTCGAGTAACTACAACATTCAGAGCTATGGCCACTTTGGCTGCAGAAGTTTTGCCAGGGAGAATTCTATCATGGAACGTTCCTGAATTTTTCAAACACGTTATAAAGGTTTCATTAGATAAATATCAGTAAAACAACATGATGTTTGCTGTAAAGAGTGATCGATTTTTTTTATATGAACTTCTATTTTTAGTACAGTAATTCCAAGCATTGTAATGTATGTTCAAAATTTAATGTTATTAGGGAAGCCTTTCTACAAGACGGTGTTATTTAATTCTACGATTATGTTTCTGAAGATGAAAGTATAATAATATCTTTAAAGGGAATTGGGAGCCACCTGAGCCGATTAATAATGTTGCGTGGGATACATCTCGGGAGCTATCGCACTAACCTACATTATATGTAATCGAAATATTCTGTGACTAAATTAACACAAAAATATATAATATGATTATTATTGTTTTGGTTACGAATTGAAACTTTGTCAAAAATCTATCCAAAAACTTAAACCTAATAAATTTGTAAGAACAATACTGAATTTAACTGAAAACTCAAAAAATCCACACCCAGCGAGCGCACAGTACTTGTGCCTTCAGATAAAGAGCACGAGATGCGCTGGGAGATCGATGCGTCCATTATTTCTCACACAACTGAAAAATGTTGTTACAGCTAACGTTGTACCTTGCTCCGTGTCTATTTACCTGGAATCATTGTTTGAACAGAAAGACTGCGGCCGGAAGTGCTGCATCTATTCTACCACCAATGTGCAAACCATCACAACTCATCACACTTAGCCAAGCCACCGATGGTGATTTTTTAAATGAAGTTCGATTGATATATGTAAATAACACTATCCACTCTTTGCGATCCCGCCCACTAGGACTCCTGAATTGTTGTCGCCGTTGACTAAACACAAAGTCATGGAAACATTCGCCCATACTGAGAACAAAAATTCAAACTCATCGTTCAAATCTGTGCTTCGCTGGAAATCGAATATTTAAAACGGTGGTCCAGTGTGGTAACCTTTACACGGGTCATCATTAATATTAAAATTACGGGTTAGTTGCAAATGTTTTATTGTCAATTCTTTCTTTAGTTAATATAACACATTTTTTCGTATTGGTTTAATTTAGTCAGCTGGAAGTTCGAATAAATTTCCATTACTAACAAAATTAGATTTATTACGACTAAACGCTAAACTAAACGCTAAAACAACATGGCGCGGGCGGCATGGACAACACAAATAACACGTCACTAACACCCATGACCCGAGAACAAATATTTATCTGTCGCATAAATATGTGCCCCGGCCGGGAATCGAACCCAGGGCCCCTCGCTTCGCAGGCAGGCTACTAGGCTACGGGGCCGGGGCATTGCATTCATATTTTCAGGATTTAATCTCAAAATCTGCAAGATGAAATCTCGAGAATGAAGCAGAAGTATAATTATAGATTAAACGAGCTTACCCGGATGTGAAGTTCCATCTTAGTTATGCGAAGTGTTTTGTTCGATTAGTAAGATATCTAAAAATACCTCCGTTTAATATCGGGATATTGATGCCATGTATCATGGTATGCTCTGAACTAAATGACAGATGAAAGAAGGGTAATTTGCTTAGTAATTTCGAGAAAAGAAACGAAAGTTAGTTATTTATTCTCAAATACGGTGTTGAACACTCAGGTGGCATTAATGTAATATATTTGTTTCGGTTGCTAATCTCGAGAACGGAGCACTTCGCATAATTAAGATAGAAGTTTACGTACAGGTACGTTCGATTAATCTATAATTATGAAAGTACACCGGATGGGAATATTGAAATGTTGTGTATTCAAAATATAATTTTATTTACAAACAGCCATTGAGAGACGGGCGGGGTTCAGTTGCCTTTAAATCAATAACAGCTTCGAATTAATTCGCACTTTCCAGACTCGCAGGATTTAATAACATTTCGATGTTGAAATTGAATAATTAATATGTAAGTTGCGACAGCGCGTAGGCGGCCGCGTACATTGTCAGATACCAGCGGGGCGACGCGCCACGGAGATGTCACGACGAGAACATTGTCTAGACTACCTTTGTCTTAAAACTCTATAGATATGGTAGCAGGCCACAGACCGAGACCGTATTCACAACCCCATCTTGTTTTAAGATTCGGTCTGATGTACTGACTCCGATAATTATATTGAGATCTCATTATCGCCCGAAATAAGAATGTTCAATAAACAATTCTGAGAAGTTAAGATTTGTATTGAGATGGATTTCGAGTTCCTGATCGTTGAGATCAGACGATTCGAAACCGTTGATTATGTGGGCGAGAATTATGGAGCTCGATAAATTATTTCTAAAATTGATAATTTAGATTTTTTTGTTATAATGATAAATGAATTTGAGATCTTATTCTTGAGACGGAAAAAAGTAGTTTCTATTTCATATTTATTTTACAACATTTTATATATTTCGTCATCGATACCTCAAATGAAACATTTTTGTAGCACTTTAAAATTAACTTTCTGATATATTTGTCGAAGCAATGAAGTGAAGTTTATCGCGAGTCAGTGAACACAGTCCCTAGATCATACATTGTAAAATATCATGTTATTATATTTTTTATTATTTTAGAATGAACCTTTTGTTTTATATTAGAACACATTCAAAAACACTACTTCTTCGGGATCCCTGGGCTTAATATATAAACTGTGATGAACACCTACCGTTCTGTTTCCGAGGTTGCGTACTCGGCAGCTGAGGTACGCGGACTTGCCGACGAGCGCCGTCACGTTCCGCGGCGTCGCAGCGTCGAAGGACGGCGCGAGCCGGGCGCCGCCGCCGCCGGCCGGCAGGGAGTTCACGGAGCCCGCGCCCCCGGCCACGTCGCACACACCTGACGACAAACACTCACAATCAGAGATACATAGGTAATGTCAACAGGCATTATGATTATTAAGAAGACACCGTTAAGCGAAGTTGCGCCGGTCGGTGGACAGATGATGTTGGCCACTAAATCTTTTAGCAATCCTCACTGGAGCAGCGGAACGAAATATGATCCAGGCCATCTCAATTACGAGGTGCTCCATAGTGGACCATTAATAAGTTGAAGCCTACTATGCTCCTGTGGTCATAGTGAAGATAAAAAGTAAAACTGTTCATTGAAACAAAGTATGAATTATTTCATGATAGGTACAGTTTATAGTAAATTAATATTCAAAGAAAACGTCCAACATAAGCAAAGGAGGAATAAACGTCGCAGTACAAGGTGACGGCGGTCATCAAAGTACCCTATTAGCGGCGGACGAGGCCGCCGGACGGTCAAAGCGAACGCAGGTATTATCCCGGGAGAGGTCAGCTTTAAACTGGTAAATGAGACCGTATCCTGAGCATTTGAGAGGGGATAACACAAAGGGTCGTGTGAGATCTAAGCGCTCAGGTCTTTTAAAATAAAAGCCTGACCGGAGGCCCTTTTATCTGCAAGTGCTCGCACTTACGCGCGGTGTAGTTGTTTCGAAAATGGTTTATTTTGCTAAGGCGAGGCGCATTGCAGTGAACCTCAATTTTCTATACACATGTAAATATGTATTTAAAAATAGGTAAACTACGAATACGAGATGAATGTAGCCTATTATAAAATAGAAGCAACTTTTATTTGACTATACAGAGATGAGATGTTTCTGTGGGAAATATGTATGTAGCTAGCTGTTATTATTCCCCGTTTTCTATAATAACGCTGTAACGTTGTAGCCACAGTTGAAGACTCGCTCAGATCCGCAGACAATGGCAGGAAACATATTCTTGATCCAGTCAATACACATTCATCACATGTATTCGAAATGAGCTAATTCATTCTTCGCAAACAGCAACTAAAATAGGTCAATAACCCCTCCGAACTAAATTACTTTGAATATGGAATATAGATATTGTTAGTAAAAGTTAATGTTACCAAAACCAATCAACGAGGTAATTATGAACAAGTAACAATTTATATGATAAAGAAAACCGCGTACGAAGGAAATAAAAAAATAAAAAAAAATATTCTTATGTTAAATATGCTTGTTGGTTTATTAAATCTTGGCGATGCCCTCTGGAGCACCAAGTAATTTTGAATGTGATGATACCGTAGATTTGTGTTCGCCAGTACTGTGTTGTCACAGATTAATATAACACATTCATTTATAATCTGCTACTGTCAAATTATGAAAAATGTGTTCAGAATCTGTGCATTGTGTAACTCGTGAAATTGCATATCACCCTGATAGTTTGATCGCTCAGTAAAACACCATATTTAATTAATCCGTTGACGTTGTTTTAATGCGAAGTTATACAAAAGCTGAGAGAGTCGCATTGTCCGCTCTTTTGTCTCTTCTCTTATTATTATTATAGCACAGACAAAAATCATCGACTGTCTTTGAACTTGAGTATAATATATACAAGAATGACAGTGATACCGTTCAATATATTTTTTTTCATTTTTTTGTTTAGAAGTTAGTTAAGGACTTTTTAGTTTTAATTTTCGTCCTCTTTCCAGTGTTCATATTGTACATTTTCCCCAGTAATTTCCTTCACCAATACCAAAGAGTATACGCGACTACTGCGCATAAATCATTCATAATAAAGTCTAAATCGAAACGGTATCGAATCGGCAAACATAATCCTGATTTAGGATTGGCCTTAGCTAAATATATGCTATTCAAAAGAGACAATATAAATGGCGCTAACGTGAATGAATGAAGCTCTATTAAGGCCTTAGAAGAACAAAGATCCGAATTAAGTGGCGTTTGCAAAACCTGACGCTATTGTGTCGGAATTGTTTAATTAAGCCGATAAAGTAACTACGAAAATATCCACCGAACGGTACATTGTGGCGCTACGAATAATTATAACATATTTATTTAGGAGATTCAAAAAGATGCATCATCAACAGCGTTATAAGTATTTTGTAGGTGGGAGTACTAATTACATATACATAAACATGTCAGAAGTAAAATGGAACGTCAAGTCGGAACAAGCTTCGGTGTATTCTAAAGCAAAAGATGGCAGCACTATGCAAATTATCGATGTCATTGGAGCCGATAGCCGGGGTAACAGAGGATAGGTAATGACTTGCCAGCCCGCTCCGGCCGCTCCGAGCTGGCTCCGAACTGGCTCCGAGCTGAGCCGACGATTAGAGTACAACGACGCTTTGTCTGATGGCTGAGTTTAATTTACATTAGCATGTTATTAGCACTTTAACCGTGTGGACTGCGTGTCCAATTTGTGGGGCGTATGTTGACCGAAACGTTAGTGCGTTCGATCAGAGCTTTCGAGAAGTACAGAAAGTACGAGAGTATAGTCATATCGCTTCCGAGGGGTGGTCGTCATAGCTCGCACGTCAGGTCATGTCGTCAGCTATTGGCGGATTTCTCACGCGGGTCGTAGTGCGGCGCGAGCGAGTCAAGCGATATGACATGTCAATTATTGTTGACTATCCTAGTTACAGTACCGCGGTGTAACTCCGACTTCAAGTTAGACCATATCTTATACCGTGTGTGTTCCCAGTATGTGATAAACACAAATGTCATGATTTAACTGAAACTTGTGATACGCCCACATATTCTTATTTTCTTTAACACTCCTCTCCAAACAAATATACCATAAGCATAAAATAAAAATGTTAGTGGAATACGTCACAATAAGTAATATCTTAATGGATCTGTAGAATTATAAAAACTCCAAGAACATTGTCAATAGATTAAGATCAACTTTTTCTGGAAATGAAAGTTTTTAGTTCGATTGAGAAATCGTTGATGAAGCAGAAAGTTTGGGATATTAAAATAGATCTTTAGAACTGGTTATCGGATTTCAACAAAATTGAGTCCTAAACTTCGTTTGGCCGGAAGCCAAGTGGCCACACATTTTGAAAGAAGGCATAAAGTATTTGTCCAGAACTCATCTTTGTCTGTTGAGCGAAATATTTTATGATCGACAATTTTAGGAGAGAGATAGCAATATACACGCGCGGAAACGAAACTGAGATAAAACATTGAAATGATGTGAAGTAAAGATAACAACAATTCAATCACGACGAGTAGGCACATGTTTATTAAGTACTACAAGTTCCCCGTGGCGAATCACGCGAGTGGGAAAAGAAAAGCCATAAAAACGTTGTCAATTCCTTTCTATTACTGGTTGTTGGGCAATGCTTTGTTGTAAGACACTGATATGAATTTGGCTAAAATATACGTTGTAATGGATCTTACCACAGAAATAACATGTTTATTCGCGGTAAAACTGTACTCGTCGTCCTCCCAACTATCTCCAAACCAAAAATCATACCTTAGAGACGCTCCGTTGTGCCGCGAAAGAAGGACAAACAAACAAACATACTATCGAGTTTATAATAAAAGTATGGAGAGGCGTGCAAGAAACAAAAACGTCGCGATATTAAAAGTCGTATCCAGTTCGAAGTGGGACACGGTCGCGATTCGATCACTCGCACCTCCGATCGTATAAATAAAGCGAACTCCGCACTAATTACCCGCGACATCAATAACCGACTCAGGGCGGTTATTAGGTGCTGGCAGCTATTTTTAAAGGTATAAAATTCCTTCGCTCCATCGATCATTAGCGAGGATGACGCGAGGCCGCCCAGCGCATGTTGCATGCGTCATTATACATGTTACAATGACGAAAAGGCTTTAGCGTTCATTTATCACGGGCGATTTTTATCCGAACCTTGATTTATTTCTTCTATGGAACTGATTTTGTGGTAACCTTCATTCCACCGCGTTAACGAAGATTCTACTATTGCGGTATGTTATTAAGTGGTGGTAATGGAGGAAAAATAAAAATTAAGGTTTACTTTACGTGCGAATGTATTCCGTGAAAACAAGTTTATCTGTGTTTTGCACAAATCAAGCACAGTAGTACTGAACCGTGTCTGGTCATGAAAGATAGTTGAGAAAGACTATTTGTTTTATTACAACAGGTTCACAAATGAATGGTAATGACCTACCTAAAGTATCTCGTCTAAACATTTTATGAGTCTGGGTATTAAAGTCGCGTCCACACCGGTGCGCTTTCATGCTCATCTTGCATTGTCACCTTTCAGTTCGGTCAGCGTTAAGTGTGCGATAATGTTTGCAACAAGACGCATGTCATTTACGTTTGCACCTGAGCACCTATATCATTACCATTTTGGTCTGTGTGGAGTCATATTGAATATACGTGGCACATTTTGTGTTAAGTGGAAGGAAAAAACGCAAAGAAAAATATTGACAAAAGTTATTTGTAGAAACGAAACAAAGTAATTACGGAATCTTTTCAAGCAGATTGACAACAACAGAATCTTTGTTCTCCTTGTCAATGATAAACATGTAATGTACAAAGTTTAATGACATCTTCCGTCATTTTCTCTTGATACATGGGAGCCCATCGGTAAAATTCGGTAAACGTTAGGGGCATGGACTTCTGTTGAACTAGTTTAAGCATAAGTACGTGTATGTTGAGCCTTATTTCGACCAACACAGGCGTGCGTCAAGGCGCATTCAGTAGCGCACGAGAGACATACCCTGGCGTCTCCTTGAATAGATCTTACAGAAATAGTATTGGTTCGCGAAAACTATTCTTCAATACGAGAATTGGTTTGCGATATTATCAATTTTAAAGTACCAAATACTTTTGGTCAGCTTAATTATATGTGTCAGACATGTGACAAAATCATAGAAGTGGCATGTATAATGAAATAATCTTAAAATAGTGACTTTCGGTGGAAGCGAAGTGTTACAGTTCTCAACTCAATCCAATAATTTATTTAATTTTTTCATCTATTTGCATGATTACATTATAAATATGCGTGATAGACATGGAGCTGCGACACCAAACAACGGAAAATATGATATATGAAAGCGTATTTACGATAGAATGAAAAAAACGTGATTTTAAAGGGATGGATAAGAATAAAATGAACATTTTTATTCCTCACGCCATACCGTGGCCGACGCGCTCGGCACCGTGTAGCTGCTATAACAATAATGTTATGATACGATACATAACGACGATGCCTACAAAATAGTAAAATCGGTAATTTGCAGCGAGCGAGTCTCGTACCTAATGCATAGCGGATGATGCATGCAGCGGTTGGTTTACGGCTGAACGGTTGAACGGCTCACTTCCCCGACAATCGATACCACGCTGATACCTAACGCTCATAATCTAATGCGCTAGCGGCCTCGGTCATTTTATTAATGACTGTACAATTGTACTTGTACTTGTGCGCCATTTAGTCGGCAAGTAATTACGTTTACATTCATTTATTTTTTACTCGCGACGGAACGAAGCCCGTACATGCGTTTGAGGTGAGAGGATGTTTGTTTGTGTGTTCGAATCAATGATACCGTTGTGGGGTAAGCTATATTTTTATTAATCTTATTTGTATCTGTCCGAAGGCGGGCCGGGCCGCTTGTCACTATTGTAGGTATTGTGGCGATCTCTTTTAAGGTTTATAAAAATAATATTTATATCAGTGATATAAAAAATAAAGCTTCTTGATATAATGTTGTGATATCAAGCTGACCTCCACCACTGCACTAGTAACCGCAATTAGAACGGTATGTACCTACCGATTTACCCCTGGGTGTAAATGCTGTACATGTGCCGTACATACACTTTAGGATATTTTATTATTTAGTAAGATCGGAATGCCTGACTTTAAGATTTTTTAAGATGAAACTATTGATAGCGAGAAGAAAAGAACTTCCGTGTGATGTTTAATCTGCAAACTCGAGGCTTCTGTACTCAACTGACATTTACGATCACATTGAGCAGTCTCTCCCAGAACAACATGTGTCGCTAGCTGTCCTGCATAATTAATAAAAAACGTTACGCCGGACATTTCGGTTCGGCAACTTTTAAAATGTTTAAATGGAAGGCTGCAGCGGAGTAGTATCGTTTAATCTTTTAAAATTCGGTGGCACGTGCTCCGACAGAGACGGCAAAACAAACTGCGCAAAAACTAAGCAGCTTCCATTAAGAATTTTTTGTACAAGTTTTTCTACATTCATTCGTATATAGTTTCGAACTGGGCTCGCGCTTGTTTTTGTTCTAGCTAACCGAATGTTTTACTAAGTTTTTATACGCTGTAAATTCGGTTTGCGGCGCAGTCGGGGCGGCGATTTGTTCGGATCCGATGCTTAAATAAGAAAAAAATCGCAGCACTGATACTGACTGCCGATAGTAGGGAAAAGTTATAACTGAGAGTTTATTCTTAAAATTGTCAATTAAATTTTTTTTCATTCTTTACGACCCATAATTGTCCCACTGCTGGGCACGCGTATCCTCTCACAAGGTGAGGGGTATAGGCCATAGCCCACCACTCTGGCCAAGTGCGGATTGACAGACTTCACACACCCTCGAGAACATTGAGATGAACTCTTAGGTGTGCAGGTGTTCAGGATGTTGTCCTTCACCGAAGCAAGTGATAATTAACTAGTAATACGCACATACTTTTTTTGAAAATTAGTGGTGCGTGCGGGATTAGAACTCACGTCCCCACGTTCGGGGAACCAACGTTCGAACCACTAGGCTATCACTGCTTTATCAATTAAAATTATAAATGTAAATTTAATGTACTTTTGACATTTATAGATACTTATTAATCACATACATAGTCGCATTATTCCAATCCTTTAAATGAATCCTTTAAAATAATCTATGTATATAAATAAGGATGTTTGTATATAGGACATCGATAAACTCAGATATTATTTGACCGATCATTCTGAACATTGGTATGTATATTATATTTATCCACCGAAAAGGTTTATTGCTTTGTTTATATACTGATTTTTAATTAAAATTTTAAGATGTTCGCTTTAAAATTAATCAAATTTATAAGTTTTAAAATATGCTTTTAAGAACAAAAGTACTCCGCCTGAATATTTCAATCTCGCTTGATTATTGGAACTTTGAATTGCACGGATACTGACGAGTCACGTGTTAGTTAGTAATGGATATTACTCTAAATAATAAAATATAAATAGTTATAAATTTCCTGGCCCGTTTCACTAGTCGTTATATTATTATTTACACGTTACAAACAAGGTATTATTAACAGTGCCTAAGTTAATCACTTGATTCAATCATCCATTACATTGAAAACGGAACATAATTAATATTAATTGCTAGTTAATTTCGCCATCGCCTATTCAGTGACTAATATGTTTTTGTTGAATTTCGATACACTTATTCGTTATGCGATAAACAGGCTCGCGGCCACGCGGGGCGGGCGGGGCGGGCGGCGCGGGGGGCGCGGGGGCGCGACGGTCCTAAAACAACACAAACAACTTTCAACTCGCAGGCAATCCGCTTGACTTGCGAACACAAACGGAAATAAATATGTAGTTCACTTACCTATACCGTAAATACATTTTAATCGGATAGGGCGGTGGCCGGTAATCGGAGCTTCTTTTAATTTTGTGGAAAAACATAAGCTGCTCATATATACTTACCTAGCGTATGAACAGAGATGAATCTGCAATTCTTATATTTCTTGGAAATATTAACGTTATATTTATATATATATAGAAGATACAATATTTTTATTTTTAGGATAACACAGTAAAAACGGAATGCTTATAGTTTCATCATATGAATTCCTCAGTCCGTCTGTCCGTCCGCAGCTTAGCCCAGAGGTACTCAATGCTAGAAACCAGTTATTTAGCTCGAATTTACATATTTAAAGACAGTATGCTACAGTATGATTTTACTTACGTTGTCTCCGCTACACACATTTAAAACGGAGATGATTTTTTTCCCGTCTACTCAATAATGTAGAGTAGGACACATTTTTCAAATCTATTGTAGATCTGCAGTTTTTTTGATTATGGAATCCGTTTGGAAAGTAGTTAAAATTAAATAAGTAAGTGTTATTTTGACAGACTTTTAGAGCTTGAGAGTCGGGTGGTCATTGGTCAAGAAGTCGGTCACGTACCATCTTCACATCGATTTACATAAACAACAAGCGTTAATTTCCTTAAGTACTTCAAAATGTTATTATTTAAAAGCAAACTAATGTTTTAGTATGTCTGAAATATCATCCGAAAAGGAGTAATTCGTAAAGCGAGGAATAAGGATGTACATTTTAATCTTCGCCAGATAATCAGAGAGGTTCCTTTTACGAGTATATTCATTTCATAGACTTTCAGAGCAATTTCGCTACATCAAATGAAATAAATACACGTTCGCATTGATATGGTACATTATTACTTACTGCACGTCATCCACGCGACTTTATGTGGACGACAGTTGATTCATATAGTTTCTAAACATCTTCTGGATTAGATACAGCTTTTTACAAACAGAGTCCATCTCTAGAATTGTCGTAAGATTGTCGTAAGATATAAACGATGCTGATGAGAGATCTCTTCTAGCCCCAATAAGAACCTATGAAGAAAACATTGACATATTTAACTACTATAAACTACTTGTTTAGACTCGCGACGTACAAACAAACTACCAAAAATAATTCCACTGTCACCATCACTGAAGAATGTGAACCATTGAAAGGAGACGTGCTATCACAATATCTGCTTGGGTTAGCTTAAGCTAACTAAATCTGAAGAAACCAGAATATCATGAAAATTACTAATGTACAGGTTATAAAAAACCATGAGAAACGTTTGCTTCTTATCCTTGGACTATGAACTAACAAATGTCTTCGTTGTCAAAGAACCTGGGCAAATACCAATAGTTCAATATTTGTGACAATATTGTCCCGAATATTAATTCTATAGAGCAACCCGTAGTCAAAGGCCAAATCGAAGGCAATGGGAAGAGAGAAAAAATGTAAGTACTAAAGATGTTTGATTTACACAAAAATGCAAGCTAAATAAAGCATTAAAAATGCTTGAATCCCCGTCTATGTTTTTCTAATTATTTTTGGCGAAAGTTTGGGACAAGTTTAAGCAATAGTATGTCAATGCCATCGAGCTGAATATGAAACCAAAACTACTTTTAGTTTTATAGATGCTATAACATCTGCACGGTATGAAATGTAAAACAATAATTTTTCATTCAATGTTTTTCTGGTCTAGGATAGAAAAGAAAATGTTATAAACATAACGTCGCTCCCAAAGTGTTAACAGGTAGAAAGAAAGTAAATTGTTCGTTGACGGGGCGTTTTTTGGTGCTGACAGCTCTTAGATGAGTCTCTCTATAAATACCGAGCGGCCCGCTCGCCGGACACCTCTGACGTGTTTACCGCCGCGCGCGTGTGTTGGAGTGTGTAGAAAGAATTACGACTTCTAGGTAAATGCAAATAATAACACATTCATCGATCAGTATGAGAGCACGCCATCTTCGCTCTCGACCCTCCACGTCTCGCTAGCCTTTTTATTTTCTACCACATATAACATTTATCTGTAACTTTAACAAGTTTAAAAACAATTTATGATTTTATCTGGTGCGGTTCGGATGTCAGACATAATTGTGGTGAACGGAATATTCATTTTATCTTCTCGTTGCGGTACTTATAATTGCGGGTATTCCAATAAATTTATATATATTTTTAATATATTGGAGGCCGCAAAATATCATTATTGTACTAGTGTAGTACACGTATTACATGTACTTCATATAAATAAGTATGTGTACTTTATTAATCATTACGTTAAATTTATCAGATCACGGAGAAAACAACGATATCGTTTGTTTACATCTTTTTAATATGTTATGTAAGGGCGGTCGCCGTGCTAACCACTCGGTAACGAGGTAAGCGATCAATCTACATTAGCCTCAAACTGATTAAGCTCCTCGTAAATGAGACAATCGGTGTCGATACGAGCCCCCGTCAAACATATTAGGTTTGTGTCTTAGAATGAAGTTCTTGAAAACGAATCGCTGTCATTAGTACAAGCCGACTTCCCTTCTCCAGCTCTGCTCGCGACTCTGTCAGCATCGTGTCAAATGTACATATTGTATAAGTCTATTAACCTTGAAATGTGTCTTTACGTGTTTTGTTGACGTTACCTTTAATTTTACTGACGTCCATGGATAACGACGACTAGTTATGCAGGTAGCTTCATTTGTTGGTTATTGGCTTAAAAAGAGATGATAATTCTTATAAATGTTAACCACTTACTGTTATTCAATCCTCAATTCAGATCCAGAACACGTGTGTACATGGAGTAATTGAATTGAACTGAGGCCAATTATAGTTGGCTTACTTACTAGCACATACATAATATAGACAGAAGCTCGGTGTACTACAGTACGTAACGGTTAACAGTAATTGAGCGTGCATTAAATATTCCGTGCCGCTGTAACGCTCCCGAACCTAATAAATCTAAGTACTTAATGGACGTTCACTGAGGTTCCCTAAGCTAATAGCTAAAATCTCAGGTAGGCACTTACGTGGGCTTCGACATTTTAAATTTTCGTGGTAAATGCTTACTGGACGATTGAGATGATTCAAAAATATGTATGTAAATAATTTGCGAACACTACTATCTATGCTAAATGGCGCATGTGTCCGCGCGGGCGCGCGCCGAGACTCTCTAGAATCCCCATTTTTCGTAACTCGCAATGTGAACGATGATATCGACGTAACCGTTCATTTTCAACAACGCGTCACAAATCGGAGAAGACATGAAGGTCCCATGAAAAATGTCCTCGAACTTGATCTCGCAAGTAATTTATATCTGTAATTGAGAAGCTGCGTATCTGGTGGCCGATCGCTTCGAATTTATTGCTAAGACATTACATCGTAGGTAATCGTTGTTTCGATCGCCTCTCTCGAGGACCACTTCCCTCGCCGCTTCATCGCTCTCCTCTCGTCCTGGCACTCGATCGGCCGCTATCGCCGACAGAAATTAATCATCGCGTCCGGGTCCCCCACGTCATTACCTCCCCTCTCCCCGCACTGACTGTATCGTCGTCGACATCGTCGCTTCCGCCTAGTTGATGAACCGATATAATCGGCACAGGTTTTAGTGTTCTTTATGTAGACTCGCGTCGCGTGGATCGGCCTGGCGAGTTGACCGGCCGGTTGTCTAAGAAGGAGGACATCTGTCATGTTATTTGCTTTTTGCAATTGGCACAGGCGAAAACGGTGGCGCTCGTTGCGAAACATGTTATCGACAATCCGATCGCTGTCAGTCGTGTCGGCGTGCGCTCCGATTAGTGCGGATACAGTGGACGTACAGCCTGCAAATCGAACCGTCCGATGCGACCCCTCCGATGCCTATGATACGAATCTATGGACTTATTTACTTCAGACAATAATCTGTACACAATACTACATATTACAATTTACTCAAATTAAATGTTTCTCATACGACCGACGTTCCTTTGATGGTATTTACGTCAAAGATTGTTTGTAAATGGACATTATCGACCCTCTGTGTCGTGCCGTTTTGATCATTGAGGTATTTTAAATTATAATGATACGTTTCCAGTGTAATTAGTAGCATAGATCAATACGTCGGGACATAATGTGTTTGATGTTGTAAATGTACTATGATGTGATTAAATCTTAAAATTCGGTTCCACCACGGAGGCAATCAAAGGACCGTTGATAACAAAATTGGCGGATGAAGTTTGGTATTGTGGCTCCTTAATTATCCGCGGCATACACCCGCAATTCAGTTACACCAATCGTTAAATAATTAAACAGTAAATTAGGGGGAAGCGTCGCCATCTTGAAGTCGATTCGTAGCGCAGCGTCACATAGTTTATGTTTTAGTATTCATGAATAGCCCAATTATAAGTATAACTTAAACTTTCTTTAGACAAAATTACATTGCTACATTGTTACATTATTTAACTTTTTGTGATAAAGACAGTGAACGAGGTTATAGTGCCATCGTACCCCGCCACCTACGGACATTTGTGGCTAATGTCAAACAAAACTGTGGGAGGCCGGCAGTCATTTATTTTATATAACAAGTCCTGTTAGTATTAGGTGTTATATTGTTAGTTTTTATTATTATTGATTAGTAAGAGGACTGTGGACGAGAGAACTGTCAGTGTATGTTGGTCCCGTTAGTGAGTATTTATAATACCACCCCGTAACCTAGTTGGTAGTGACCCTTCCAGCGAAACTATAGGTCCCGGCTTCAATTCCAGGCTGAAGCAGACATTTCTGTGACAAATAAATGTTTGTTTTAGGGTTGTAGTTATGTTTATTTGTGCTGTCCACGCCACACCCCGGTTTTTAAGTTACGAGTAATAGTCGATGAAATTAAAACTACAAAACTTTACATAACGCGTGGCGCGACACGCACTTGACTGATATTCTTTGTTGCAGTAGGGAAAGTACCTGTACTCCTCTAGAATATAACGTCCTAAAATGTGCAACACTATTCATGGTAGCTACTTAGTCTTTCTTGATAAACCGGAGTCTATTGACGTTGCTAAAGGAGAAGTTCTAGGAACTTACTTGAACATAATAATCAAGTGTAACTGTGTTTCAAAGGATTTAACATTAACATTTCCACAGAGCGCCGCACTCCGCGGCCTGCGTCTGCTACGTTACACCGTCTTTACGTCAAACAGAACAGCGTCAAAATAAATAAAAATTGGACAGTGTCACTGAACAAATCGCAACTCACCATTCACCAATCAAAACGAAGTAACTACAAAATGAAAGGCCCGAGATCAATGAGCAAAGTTCACATTAATGATTTTTTCAGGAACGACGCGAACGTCCATTTTACAATTAATCATTACTTCGATGAATTACATATTACTTCACTTGATGATCATTCGAAAATTAAATGAACGATTACGGGCAGCTCATAACTGTCATTTCACCTATCGGCGCTCTAATAGTAAGGTAAAGTATAAGACCCCGTTTTCACAAACTATGTATGTGGCCCCACAGTGAAATAGAAAGAGTTGGCCGATTGTTTGCATTTCCATGCAATAAACTTTAGTTTCGTTAACAATGCAAAAGATAAATATAGACAAACGATCAATCGATCCTCTCCTCCTATTTCACTGTGAGACTTCATAGTGTTGTTTAAATATACGGGGGTAAATTATGAAGTATTTAACGTCTCTTTTTTCTTTTATATTATAGTTTTATATTTCTCAATGCGATCGCACCCAGCTTACGTATTTTACCAGCTTTGAATGATTCCCAGGTTAAATAGAATAAAAGCAATATATTCTAAACTCTGGTTACTTAAAAAAAATGTAATATTTATAAAAAATAAGTAAATGAAAATGAATACAGTTCAAAGTTAATTACATTTATCGCTACTACAGCTCTAAACACATACGTACAGGTATAGAGTAATGTGCAGTAATCGGCTCAACTCGTAGGAGCGGGAACCTACTCTCCGCTTAGTTGTGGAGGAACACTAAGCTTAATGGGTCTATAAAATATGGAAGTTTCATACAACATGGCTCAAGTACCATAACTCAAGTAAGCCTCGTGCAGCGGCCGAGTGCCGTGACACGTGGGCGGTAACTTGACCGCGATGTATCTCACGGATTACACTTAGTAACTAATATAATCCACGCTGTGTCCCATCGTTATATGTAATAAAAAAAAGGTTATTTTTATTATATGTATTTATGCATATAATTAAAATTTTCAACATTTGCAACTCTAAAACTAAAAAGTATAATGGTATTACAAAGGACAAAATAATTTAATGAAGAAATATTACATATAAGCAATAACTAGTTATATGAGCGAGTAGCAAATTGATTTGGAAATATTTTGAACAGGTTTTCAATATGTTTTAAATTCAAAAAGGCACTATCCTGAAGTGTATAGTCAATATAAAATTTTCATATAATTATTTTCAGAACTTACAAAACCTTACAAGCGTGCTCACACTTCTCCCAGCACTGGCCATCTGCACAAACCACTGAGCTACGAGCGCTTTAACTCCGAAGTATATTAAATAGATAAAAGATAATGGAAGCAGAATGAAATGGACAAAATTACACCTTCAGAAGTCCATAATTTTATTGGTTCATTTCCTCGATAGAACAGTGTAATATTGACCCGGGAATTATGCGTTAAGCGACAATTTATATTCAATCGACTCGCTCTTGGCGAGCGCAGACCTTTTGGGAATAAACGGTTATAGAACTTCAATAACGATCATTTTAATCCCGGAATTAAGCAGTAATTTATTACGTTTATTATAGGCATAGTAATAAAGAGAATGTTTATGCAAAAGTAAGGGTCAAAATATGCCTTTTAAAATGAGAAGAAATGGCCAGATCCCGCGCCGTCGCGCCAACCACGTATAAAAATATCATGAAGAAGTTGGAAGTGTGCAGGTTGCTTCGACGTGATTTCTCCTTCGACTTTGCTCAACAACCCGGACTACTGCTCCATTACTATAAACTGGCGTGTCCGGAATACATGTCGTACATTACTAGGTACATTACAGTCCAATGCTTAAATACATTTTTCTCCCGTGGCAATCGATTATCTATCTGCCTTTATTTTTGTTTCATTTGGTGCTCGTAGTTACTGAGGAACTTTAATGTTATCGGTATAAACATGTTTTTATTTCATTACGATTATATTTAGTGAACTGCACGTTTATAACAAGATGAGTATAGAAAAAATATTAGCAACATGCTGCTTCAGGTGGTGAACTTAAATCACCGAGCAAACGAGTGTGATAAAAATTACCAAGAAGTACCACCTGACGCGTACTTCAACACAAATATTGAACCGAAGAGAAACGTGTAAACGCCGCATTTTTGACACACAGCCGGGGGTATAATTACATCCACGTGTCGGCGGCGCGCGCCGGCGAGCGTGCAGATGAACAACGAGACAAGTGGATGTGCGGCAAAAAGGAGCGGCGCGGCGCGGCGCGGGCGGCTGAACATCACTTACAACTTCACTTCACTCCACGTCGCGCGTCACCGCGTTCACTCAAACACATGATTGAGTATTCTCGGAAACGGCGTGACTCCGCCCCCCGCTCTCGCGTGCCAGAAATAAATGCCGCGCACCTGTATGTCGTTACTGACAATTCGATCTGGTTTGTCCTGCTACATACTACCTAACGTATCATCCCAACGGCTGTCAATACCACTCATAATATTGTCCGTTGATCCGAACTACAGTTTACTACCTATGTTTATAGGTTATTATAAATTTTAATTACAGGTTTTAGATTACCTACAGGAATATTAAATTAAAATTTTGTTTTTTTTTTGGTTTCCGAGGGGAAATATGTATCTATGTGTCCACTGTTATGTCGACTCAGAACTTGTAGACCCTCGTCGTCTTGGGCAACTGGCAATCGTCACAGTAGAGTTGTGGCGGTCACGTATATTTTTGATACCATTAGTAAAATACTGTTAGATAAAAGTGCGTTATACGTGGGGACGCAAACTATTCTGGAAAAAACCTTACACGAACATAATTACAATAGTGTAAAGCTTGTCTTTACGGAGATCGAGTAAAACGAGTAATGTATAATCAAGATCTGTACATCACGGGTTCTGTACGAGGTAATCCTGAGCAACCGAGTTCCGCGCAAACATCGCATCCACATTTAAACGCGGCACGTATAACATCAATTGTGAATTCCCCGAACAGGTAAATATTAGTAGTGAGATAATAAATCTAAACCGAGTTTCAGTTTAATATCCTGCTGCGGAGATCGTGCGATGCCCTCCCCCCTCCCGCGCGCCCCTCCCGCCGTGTAGCCCGCGACTAGTTGTTTACAGGGATTAGACAATAAAACTCGCCCGGCTCCCATGATATACGGTAATAACGTACAGCCCCTGCTTACATGTATCGTACACCCTCTGTACGGTGCTATAAATCATTGATTTGATTTCAGATTTGCTCGCACCCACAGACGATATATCTGGACTCGAAAGGAGATGGACACGAAAGTCCATACCAGAAGCGATACTATTGCGTTGTCGACCAGCAACGAAACGCTGGGCACTCTCGTTAACCTACTTCCCATCGCATCTGCAATCGAAACACTTAAAACCCTTCACGATTATGGAGGAATGGTACTTCACCGGCATGGTAGCCCGTAGTGCAACATAGTAGACGGTACCTTCGAAAGCTAGCTAGCAATAATCTTACGAATTAATGTCTTTACATGTGTTGATAAGGAAAATTTATATTTGGTCTACATGTACACTTTATTGAATCAATGATGAATTTAACTACATTCCTATCAGTTAGCTCTGATTGCCGGTGTTAAATTTGTAAGTAATTATGAATATTACAATAAAACTTGAAGCAAGAGCGCCACATGCAATCGCTGCAACAATAGATTTAGACCTTAGATTCAAGTTGTCCGGTCCTTAATAATCATGGTTTCAACATATTTTTAAAATATAGTTATACCTTATGTAATTATGTTAAACCTATTAAATTCCTCTTGTTAAATATTAAATTCGGTCGCAGAATCGGGCAGCGAATATATGCGAGTCTCTCCGCTTCCGCCGACCGGAAACGCATCGGTGATGCGTTTGGCGTTTCAGATATTTCCAGGGACGACGGTGCCTAATTACCAAATTTACTCCAAAATATTCATCGGTGATTTGAAGAACTCTTGAATATGATAATTCGCAGATTGTAGAACATTATTTTCAGAGAATTATAACGTGTGAATTTACACCACGTTCCCGTCCTTTCATCTTCCACGTCAAGTGTCAGCAACACGAGGCTTCACGAGCGCCGACTGTAAGCTGTAGACAGCAAGCGGTCGCAACAACTGCGGATATAGCACGAGCTGCAGCTCCTCTCATAATTCTGTCGTCCAGCGGACCGCTGCCGGCCCTAACTCGATAATCTCGTATAATTCAACTTGTTCCGTAACAGTCGCAATACGTATGTAAATGTTAATTTCAATTGTCGCGAGCACCCACCCACCATTTGTGATTATTATTGACGTGCGCAATAACTTTACATTACGCTTGCTTTGTGTTAAATGTACGAGCGGGTCACCCCGTACCACTCAAATATATTTCCATGTATTCATCAACGTTAGATGTTCACTTCTAGACAAAGACCTCCCCTAACTGGCACTCTGACTGTTTCTAAAACTTCTGGACTAAATTCTAGATTTCTAGAAGAATTCTAAAGCCCCTTCGGGTCGTCATTCCAAACTGGAAGATGGGCAACGAACGTTTTTTTCCTATTCAAGATGGCCATTCGTGGACTTTTCTATCCCACCAATCGTCGGGCCAACTAGGCAATCAAGGCAATGATACTTGAGCCGCCTATTTCACTGCGCTGCATCGCCCTCGGTCGTCCAAACATTTCATGATCTCAACACCGAGTACTCTCTCTACAACTCTGTCTAAGGTACGTACTGGAAGCAAAACCGACTACATAAATGTATTAATAATATATCCACATGGTATAGGTATAATTAATTGAATATACATTTTAATTTACCGATCGAATTTGATGCGAAGTATTTAAATTTATTTACTTAAAGGAAAATATAGATATACCTAAGATATGTATTTGTTTACTGGCTACTAAAATACTTGGACTAACATACCCGACCTCGATTCGCTTCGTGATAAATATGTATAACACACTGTGTGACTTCATCACTTAATACAATCGAATTACCACCACACGAAATACTACTCAACACTTTAAGCTATATTAATAAGCGTTACCTTATATGGAATATTTTGACATTTTATAAACAATTTTTTTGTCTGCATACAATTTCGATAACTATAAAACAGTTACAGTGTGGCAGTTCCAGGTCTCCTCAGTCATGAAAAAAGGGCTAGTTTTAGAACAAAGGAAAAATTTGTAGTTTATTTAGTATTCCATATAATGTGGTTCAGAATTTAAAATTTATAACAATCTAAAGCAAAAGCTCATTTCATTGAATGGCTATTGTTCCGACAGTGGCATTACGATATCTCTGTCTGTTGACTCAACAGTTAGTGTTTCGCGTGAGGCACTGTTTATGTTTAATTATGTTACCGTGTTATTTAATACGAGTAAACTGTTACTGTAAACATTGAGTTATTTTAGAAAACACAAATAAACATACAGATAAAAATTTTAAAAACTCATGTAGACCTTTGCTATCGTAAAACAACGATTTAACAAGGTCATTAGTTACGAAATCACAGACAGGCACTTCAATCTTATTTATTTGTATTCACGATACATAAGTGTGTTTATTTGGGACATAGCATACTTGCCGTGTGAGTATTTCTTCATTATAGGTCTTAGCCTAAAGACATCTTTGTCATTTTTCATTAATTAATTTAAAGAACATTTACAATTCATTTTGTTTTTAGAAAGGTCTGCACCTCGGGGTATGAATTAAACATGAAGATAATCTAATTTTTGTAAAGATTTGGTTTTGTCATGTTTAAAAATAAGCCGGGACTTGTGTCTACTGTTTAGTATTCAATGTTACGTTTTTGCAAATTGTTGATGAACTTCTCAAAAATGTATCACGTACAGTGCGAAGTAAATGAATAGCTGTATCGATAACCAGTAGGTGGGTAAAACGCACAATCGAACGGTTAATTACGTGAGGTGCTCGCTGCGGCCGCGGCTCGCTGGCGGGGCTCGCTGGCGGGGCTCGCTGGCGGTCGGTCGCCGGTAGATTAACGTATCATTTGTCCAATAATGAAAGGAAAATATCCGACGGGTGCGCTTTCAACCGTTCACATTCATTTCCATTCGGGCTTTACGTAGTTCAGTAACGAGTGGTTAATTTGTAAGGTTTAGTAAGTACAATAAGAAAACAAGCCACCCGGACCTCAAGGCCCAGATCTGACGTTTCCTCTGTCGGTCCTCAGCAGACCTAGGGCGACAGGATTTAGTCGTGTAGTACAAACTTGCATAAAGTTTAAATGTGGTACTCGTTACGCCGTAGACGATCGTCGACATTGAGTGTAAAGCGTGCCAGTGGAAACTATTTGTCGGAGTTATGGACCGGTGAGATTGTTAATTAATTAATACTCCGGGGACCGAACGAGCGCAGTATTAGTACTGTATAGTACTGAGCTACCGACTGATCCACACGTAAGTTATTACACAAGTACTTACGAGGACGGCGGACGAAGGAATAATAAATGATTATTATAGAACGCCTGAATATTTCATTACGCTAACAAGTGGATTTTCATAATTCGCTTGGAAACCTTTAAATTTGTTCATTGAATGGTAATAGGCAGCCAACGTGGCGACGTGTTATGTCGCTGAGTTTTCGGACAACGACACACATTCGTTTGAAAACTCTCGACATATGAAAAAATATATTTAAAGAGGAACAAATAAAAAATTAAAATCCTCCGACCGAAGGAAACAAATTGTGACTTGATAACTATTCAATATATACGCATACTATGTAGATGTTTTGGGTTCCCGTATCTAACGTTATAAGGATTAATCACACACTAATGAAGTTGTAAATTGTGATTTGTTCCAATACATGTTTTTTTCCTTTCATCGGAAGTTATTCAAATTGTATGTGAATGTGTTTTGGTTTGGAGTGTCCGTGGGTTTATATCGTTTATATTTTATTTTAATTTACCTTCTATCTTATTTTCATCAGTCTAACTGGTCTCAGTCGCAACTTCAGCTCCTCCCAGCGAATTAACACATATCTTACGTACGGAGCACCGTATCCAAACAGTTGAAGTCGTTTTGGAGATAAATGAGAATGTCTGTGGTCCCTGAGCACAAACAAACCATCTTTCACCGCAAATGCATACCTAAACGTTCTTCTCTCCGTCTAGACTCTAGAGTATAGTATCAACCCGCACGATGTCAGTTGTCGCGTTCGCAATTAATTATGTATAATCATTAAAATGTTTAAACTAGTTCTTCACGTCGGCGCTCCGCCCCCGCGCCCGCGTTTCGCCCGCGCCCCCGCCCGCGCCGTGTCCAACAGCATGTCCGATCGCACCGCGAGTTATATGACTCTTATTTCCGATGAAACATTAATTACTCTTCATGTTATAGCTTCAGTTAGTCCAGTGGTTATAAAATTGTTTCCATTCTTTGTTATTATATTGTAATATGTCGTTCGATATCTTTCATATCGGATGACAGCGGCGTTATCGAGTAACTTTTGATGATTTAATAATAATTATGTTTATAATACATATCTATTCATTGTACTGCATAGGTACATAAGTGGAGACGATGTAAATTATGTGGCTCTATCTGATCGACCACACAAGCCACGTGTCTCCCTGAGACTAATATGCTCGCGGAGCCTGCACGCTCACGAGGTATGATTTATTCTCCCAAAAATTCAGTACGAGCATCGTTGCATAGGACATGTGACCTTTAAAATAAGATATTTTCGATGACGACAGCGTTAGAACCACACCTAATTCCCCCTGTAGATTTACCAGACTTCTGTCTTTCAATGTTGAATTAGTTTACAGGGTAGGTAACAGAGTGAATTAGTCTACAGCGCCTCTGTAAAATTGGTCTCGGGGACCGCCTCTATCCAAATCAAATACATTTCTAGACAAGGCGACAAAGTGTCCTAACGGCTCAGTAATTGAGAAACTTGATAGAATTGACAAACTACGTGTTACTGAAGTTACGACGTCACTTATTTATCAAATTTGTTGATTACTGAGCAAATTGCGCGAGAAATCATTACGATAAAAACTTTTGACAAAAAGACGAATCGACTTCAATAACATTAACTCAAAAGTGTGAAATAATAAATTTAAATATAATTAAAAATTGTTATGTACGTCTGTGAAGCCGCGCCCTAAATATATGTATATACTCGCACGCGTACCTACTTGATAATATTATAAACTGTCGCGCGGCCCACCCCCATTAAACGAACCTTCAAATCCTTTCGCCCTAAATGATCTTCCCTAAAATTCTACCTTTTACTGGATTATGCCGTGCTGTATTATTTAAACCCTCTTTAAACACCCTAAGCCTCTAAATTCCGTGCATAGTAAGTAGCTGACGTAACGGTCATTTTGCAGATTAATATCTGTCAGCACATCGCCGCCGCGGCGCGGTAATTGTCCGGCTGTAGCGGCTCGCCGCGGCCAGGCCTGGGTTGACCTGGGCCCTGTATTGTCCATCCGTCCGTCTGCAGCATAGTGTGGTAACCCTTATTACTAGAAAGCGGTCATTTGTCATGAGTTATACATATACATGGGTATTTATCACACAAGTTAAGTGATAACATAAAATCATTAAATATTTTCTTGGTTATCAATAGTCGAAATAAAATGACATGGCATTAGTAGTAATTAGTTAGTGTGGTGATATCGTATTCTTACGATCACCGATGCACACCCAGTGAAGGGATGTTTTTTTATAATGGGGATAGAATAAATAACAAGAGTGCTCCCGCTTCGCCGGCTAACAATTTTAACCCTTATACACTATAACACTAGAGAAAATGCCGAAAGACGCATTTCCAGTCCATGGTTAGATAAAAGCTTCCCTAAACGCCGCCGATAGTCGCCACGCGCCCGGCTTTGGTGGTCTAAAGTGAGATTTTCTCCGATAAAAGCACTTCATAAATGTCATTTCAAGTGTAAAACTGCGTTCGAGAGGTCGAATGAACTGATTTCTTCGTGGAACGGATTAAATTACCGTTCGTTAATTACTACCGAACTACGTATACATACGTCAGTACGTGGAGCGCATCGCTCAGTTCGCAGCGAATTAAACTTTACAGTTAAATTAAAGTTTGTGCTTTCACAAATACGAAATTTCAATTTTCCCGTGTAAATTATTTCCCTTTGATGTCGGCCATCTTTATAATATTTCCCTGGTATCGAAACCGTCGAGCCTTTGAAGTTCCACGCGGGAGTGGCGCCCAGCCATCGACTTTAATACGACGCATTGTTGGTCGAATTAGCCTTCAGTTTCCTTGTACTCTAATCGCGTTTTATCCGTCAAAGAACTGTGCCTCCTTTCATATTCGTTATTATACGAGCCGGAGAGTAGGTTTTGCCTTTCCCTTTTGAGGAGTAATAACGTCAGAGTATTATTTTCTACCATTGAATGTATCACGATGATATTTGTTATACTCCGAGATTAACTTATAGCAATATACGCGGATACGGCGCGTTGGCTTTGACGCCAGTTCTTACGGTTTTCTTTTTTCTCCTGACCGACAAAGGCTCAGTGATACCTTCGGTGTCGCTGACGTCTACGATGTCACCGGGCGGCAGGTCTGATCGTTTGTCTACTATCTACATACAAAATATACCTACCGCACAGTTAAAATGCTACCACTGCGGTATACCATAAGCTCCGGTCAGGTACTATATGAACTTCCAGTGATTCATACATATATCTACTCGTTACATTTTCATGCCTAATCCGCTAACCCAATCTAGATGAAATTTGATACGGAGATAGTTTGAGATCCTAAAATATACATCAGATATTTTTTATCCCGGAAATTAATTTTTGAGCCTATTAAGCTGCGACATTAACTTACTTAAAAACATGAACTCCTTTACAAATGAACAACAATTTGGCATTAGGTTTTAAAATTTGAATCAATGACACTAAAGATGTTACGGTAACGCTCTGGGTGGACGCTGCGACGATCCCGCCTCACTGACATCAGTAATTGATCGAGGGCCGTCAGCGGCATCGGTCTGTCAGTTAGTATTTCCGCCACGAGCCAGCGGACCACTCGAGGCTTATAGTGACGTTGGTCAACTTTTATAAATAACTAAAATATGGTAACATCACTTTATTACAGGATGTCTTCAGTCGGCAGGTTAGTACGTGTGTTTATTTTATCTGTGTCTATAATGTCACTCAACATAATTATACTAACTGCGATAATAAATTATTCATGGACATGTCCAGCTTTTGGTCCAAGGGGAGGACAATTAGGATATTGCTACTGTTACAAATCGGTTTCCTTACGGCCAGCTTTATAATGTAGAAAGACGTCAAAGATGACGAACGGTGGCGGTGACGGTAAATGTCACGTAATGAACGTATCGTGGAAACATACGGTGGTAGCACACGGCACACGACACACGGCACACGGCACACGGTATCGCGCGACTTCCCGGTCGCCGGTCGCCAGTCGCAAGCTGGATTACTTCAACAGGCTGGATGTATCGACTGGCTTAATTGCTTATCCGCAGGCGGAGTTCTGCTGACGAGGTTACGGTGTCTAATTATCCATGTTCGTTCATACACGGGTGCGTTTATATCACATAGCTGTTGGCCCCTGGTCCGCTCGCGTCCGTCACATGGTATTGTGTAAGTAGCAAATCCCAGTAAAGAAAGTCTTAGTACCTATCTAGTAAAATTTTGATAAACACACAGAGAGAGAGAGAGAGAAAGAGAGAGAATTTAGGCTGAGAGCTGTTAATAGAGAGGTGGAAATATTTCTCCTTTTGTTATCTTAATTATATTTTCTGAAATTATATACCACCCTCATGTCATTTACTTTTTGCGCTTGCAGGACTGGGGACTTGGTTTGGGGCGACACCTGACCTTCTCCTTCTAAATGTATTAAACTTTTTGGACATATGAACGTTGGGCACATAAAATAAAAGAAGATTACAATAAAAGTTTCAGACTGAAAATCAGTGTCGTCTTGTCACGGCTTCGCGCGGAGTCCGACTTACGGCTCAATATGGCTCAGTATAGAAGTTGCTTGTTTTTGCTTTTCATTTTCTTAATTGTATATTTAAATTTCATTTTACTGTCTTATGTTTTTTTATTATTTATAACAATTATTTTGACGGCATTTATATATTTTTCTCGCAGTGTGTGCTAACGGGAGTGTGACGAGTACATTTGAGCATGCATGTCTTGTTAAAAGTTATGTTTCTCAAATTAAAGTTTCTTAGAGAAGATATTATTTATTCTTATTAAGCGGTACTTATACAAAACTCCAGTCGAATGAATCCCCAATCGAATTCAAATCCTCTTTTACCTAAGGCCTACAGTATAAAATAAAACCTGCTGTATATTTTATTATTATTTGCAACTATTTACACAAACAATGACTCTCAGAGAGACGGTTTGTGTTCGTAGCAACGTGAAGTAACTTTGAGCGCGCTTAGTAGTCGGTTTAGCGAGGAGCTCGGCAGTCGTCTGCTCTATATAATCGGTTGTTGTATCAGTACATTGTCACGTCAGAGTCCTCGTGCGACACTGAAGTTAATTATTGAATTTAGATTAATTTGAATTAACTTAGTGTTTCAATATTCAAATCACGCTGATCGCCGTCAAGTTTACTATTCACTAGTCTAGGACCGCACCCCGGTAGACAGTTAAGGAATTCATTTTAGGTTAAACTTTAAGCCCACGGCCGCCGCGCCGAAGCCCTCGTGAACGATGGCCCCGTTATTGAAGCCGGTGTCGGTAATCTTCCGCTCAAAAGCTTCACCCGCTATAATACTGAGACACCCGGTATACTAAAATGTATTGAGTGGTCCTTGAATGTGTGCTAAAATAATAATATTTGCTTAAGGACGTGTCCGCACCGATAGGATTTTCCTGTAATGTAACAGATCAGAATCGAGCCACGCGTCAGTGAGGGCGGAGAGCCGAGCGTGACGGTGTGCAACCTGTTTCGATAAAAGTTGTACCGTCGAGGTACTCCCTCACCCAAAGCATTCGGGTGTCATTTAACGGCGCAGATACGAGCATTTCGAGCAGTGAGGGCCGCAGTATCAACCGTCGACTGGATACCGTAAATACTATTATGAGTTATGAACAAGACCCGATCTTATAAGATGCAGCATAAACCATTCATATAGCAATAATTTGCTCAACAGGACAAGTCCTTAATGCTTTACAGAGAATGAGACCGGCCTGCTGCGATATGTAGAAGAGCCCGCGGTTCATCAATTGAACTATTTTTTCGAAGAAATCATGAAAAAATCACAGAGAGTTTATAATGGTAATTTCATACAAACTTTTATTACGTATTTATAATATGTTGAATTTTAGAAGGGAAGGTAGTCAGCGTAGCAATAATGTTAAATGTTAAGGGTAACCCTCCCGTAGCGTATTTTGTCTACAATTTTGTTATACAATACTAATGGCGTGAAAAAGACTTTATCCTAAGTTAAAAATATACGCGATAAAGAAAGGCGACATTAATTCCTTTTTCCACATATTATTTATTTATTTATTGTTAAGGTCTGCCAGTGGTTATTATACTATAACTAGACAATTTTACTTAAACCTAATTAC